>JAQQZX010000015.1:20806967-20817577 GCA_030068355.1 Notoglanidium maculatum | reverse complement strand
ATCTAGTCTGTGTGTGTGTGTGTGTGTGTGTGTGTGTGTGTGTCTGTGAGTGTGTGTGTGTGTAAGTGAAATGGAAAGCTGTAATCACACACAGCTCTGAGCGCTACAGTTTCACCCACAAACCACCACAAACTCCTGACCGTCTGAGAGAGAAATGTGCGGCTTTCACCGTGACGTCATCAGGAAATCTCCTTTCCACTCTCCCTCATTTTTATCCATATTCTCATTTTATTCTAGTTTATTTTAGTTGTCTTTTGGGACACTTGGATCTCTGCACTGTATCACTTTACCATTTCTGCCTCATATTTACTCCCAGTTCTCGCGCGTCCTCTCCTGGGGTTAATCAGTGGGTTTCAAAATGACATGAATTTAAAAAGAAATGTGATTATTGAGTGACTATTGATTATGTAGAGAATGTTCCCACGGAACATCTCCCCCGTTTTTATCTGTCTCTCTCTGTTTTTGCTTTGATTTTCCCTCTCATGACACACACACACACACACACACACACACACACACACACACACACACCCAGGTCCCCCCTCTTTGGGAGAGGTTTCCATGGTAACCCTCTGCTTTGTGAACCCCATTTATTGTGAGGCCTCGCCTGAATTTGACCCCTGTTTGTGGTATGTGTGTGTGTGTGTGTGTGTGTGTGTGTGTGTGTGCGTGCATTGTGTATATATTGGAGGTTGACACACTCTCAGCACTCTCAGTTAGCTCACGCTCTGTACACACTCTGAGGTAAGTGTTTACTTTAACTTCATACTGAACAACTTAGAGAGGATGAGGAAACACACACACACACACACGCACACACACACACGCACACACACACACACACACTCTGTGGGACATCTCTTGCTATTTTCTTGTTTGTAGCTCTGATGTGAACATGCTTTACACTGTGATTTACAGCATCTCTCTCTCTGTTTCTCTTTCTGTCTGTCTCTCCCTCTCACTCTGTCTCTCTCTCTCTCTCTCTCTCTCTGCCTCTGTCTCGCTCTCTGTCTGTCTCTTTCTCTCTCTCTCACTCTGTCTCTCTGTTTATCTCTCTCTCTCTGTCTGTCTCTGTCTCCCTCTCTCTCTCTACCTCTGTCTCGCTCTCTGTCTCGCTCTCTGTCTGTCTCTCTCTCCCTCTCTCATTCTCTCTACCTCTGTCTCGCTTTTTGGCTGTCTCTCTCTCTATCCTGTCTCTGTCTATCTCTGTCTCGCTCTCTCTCTCCCTTTCTCTCCCTCTCGCTCTCTCTCTCTCTCTCTCTCTCTCTCTCTGTCTTGCTCTTTGTCTCTCTCTCAGTGTGAGTTACATATCCTTCCTCACCATGTTGTTTCTTGTGTTTCCAGGTGGATTCCGACTGTGATCCCGTGTCTTTAGGTCACAGATCCAGGTTCCCTATCCCCAACGTTCCCTCCCCGCTGGACACACAGACCAACTGGCGCATCGCTCTGCCGTTACCCACTCCCGAGGACAGGATGAAGAGCCAGTCACAAGCCATCGTGTCCTGTGTGGTGCCCATCGACGTCACTGGTAAATAAGTTTTCAAAGCATCTAAACTGGAAGCAGATGCAGGTCATGATAGCCTTGTGTGAATTCATGCTATCCTAGCGATGCTATGCTAGTTCCTGTAAGTGCTTGGCTAAGCTAATCTCATGCTAGTTTTGGGTAGAGCTGTACATCATGATTTCAGATTACGTAATACTCAGTGTGATTGAGTGTGAGATTGAGTTAATGAGTTGATCCTTGTGCATGTGGGAATTCTAAAACATCTTTGTTAAAAAATGTAAGGTTTAGATTTAAAAATGATTTTGACATACCCTTTTCATACAGTATTACTGTAGATAATGATAAAGGAGCTACGTATTTTGATCAGGTTTTGCTTAAGCGAATGGAGAACTGTGCCAAACATCAGACTGCGTTTCCATGGAAAGATTTCATTTTCCAAATCCACATTATTCTGAAAGCAGATTATAAATGATCTGTTTATGTATTTATCTTAAACCATGACAGAAAATCTCTATTCCTATATACGCCACTTAGGGGTGGCACAGTTCTCCTTTCACACAGACCAGTTTGTAGTTTCTTTTTTCTTGTACATGCGCTGAACTGTGCGTGTCGTTTTCAGAGGATTCCTCCATCGCTGCTCGTGCCTCGGCGGCGTCTGCCTTCCTCAGTGAGACATCTTTTAAATGTCCATTAATGTCCATACCTCATCTCTCCCAAACACACCATCCACTACAGAAATAAAAGATAGGAACTATACAGACATGTGGTTTCTCAGGCTTAGGTAGTGCCCTCCCCCTTTTTTTCAAAACCCAAAAAATTAATTTAAAAACGATAAACTATGCTTTGAATTCAAATGTGCAGGTCACGTTATAAAAGCTGACGACTTTCTGGTTGCCCTCGGCCCTTAATTTGTGCCTGGAAATGCAAAGCTGTGAGACGCTACTCTGCGCATGCTAAGTAGCTGCATTAAAATTACAAAAGGTGCCGTGCGAATTAATCCACTCTGGACTGGAATGGAAGCTTAAAAGGATTGTTTTTACCCAAAAATGCTAACAGGAAATGATCATTATAACAATTTGCATAAAGTTAACCAACCCTGTAGTTACTTAATTTTTGTTGTTTGATCCCCTCTGGATGTAAATGCATATTTTATCAATAAAATAAAAAAAATTTCATGAAGCTAATCAACCCCTAGTAACTTGCATTCCCTATTAGCAATGCTGGAAATTTTGGGTGATTCTTTTTTTGCATGAGTTGATTTTGAAAAAAAAAAAAAAATAGAACATTGTGGAGAGAAGTCTTTATTGTGTTTGTAACAGTTGTCTGTTGTAATTTCAAAGCTGTGACTCCATTTTCCCCCTTGCATGAATTTGTGTATTGTGCCCAAAATTAAACTCCATCCATAAACATCGATCATAAATATTTATTCAACCATTTTTGAGCAGCTTTTTTTTTTTTTTTTTTTTAAAAAAAAAACAATATCTGTTTCTCTAAGTAGCAAATCTTGGGTTTATTTGTATTTTGAGAAATCATCTATGACACAGTTACTGGTTAGAGTTCCATGAGCCTCCATGAGGGCAGAGTGTGAGAAATGGGAGGGTTTGGCAGAGAGCAGCTCCTCATGTCTTGGCGCTCTTCACAGGGGCTGGATTCGACAGAGATGCCAGTGTTCGCTGCTCGCTAGTCTACTCGCAGTCGGTGCTACAGAGGAGACGGAAACTGAGAAGACGGAAAACTATCACGGGTATTCCCAGACAAGTGCATCAAGACTTAGGTATGTAAACCTTTTTGTTTCAGTTTTTTTTTAACCTAATCATAACTAGTAGCTCTTACTGAAGCGCTTAATAAATGGCACTCTCACTCTCTTCCAGACTCTGATGAGTCTCCCGTGGCTACTGAGCAGACTGTAATATTGAACTCTAGCTCTGAAGCTTGCCAAGAGGACCTCACGCTCACTCGTCTCAACACCAGAGACTCTGGCTGCCAGACGGAAGAATTCCTGATTGCTGTTGCCGCACCATCTCGTAGACGGATCAGAGCTCAGAGGGGTCAGAGTGCGACTTTTCCACTGTCCCATTCCACAGGAAACATACCATCCCTGCCAGACAGTTCAGATAACATGTTTACCACCTCCATCCGCTCCCATTTGCGCTCCCATAGCCTTCCACGAGAAGGCACCCGATTACTTGACGAACTTCGAATCAACAGCGATAATGATGATGAAGAAGAAGGAGATCTTTCACCATTCGAAGGAGAAGAATTCCTTACGGTATCTGGAGAGAACACACTAAAAGATGAAGAAGAGAACACTGATGACCAGGTACAACCAGAGAGGCAGCTAGGTAGCTTCAGCCAGCATCCTGAGAGCCCGGAGCATGTGTGGATGCAGAGAGGTCGGTCCCGTCTGCCTTGTAAAACTGATGAGATCTCCTCGAGCTCTGACACGTTCAGCAGCCCTGTACACTCCAATGCTGGAGTTCTGGCCAGCCAGATGGACCACAAGGATGACCACCAGTCTTCCAGTGGAAACTGGAGTGGCAGCAGTTCCACCTGCCCTTCACAGACATCAGAGACGATTCCTCCTGCTGCCTCACCACCACTGACACACTGTGACTCAGAGCTGTCTCTAAACACAGCTCTTAATCTTGCAGAAGACTCCACTGAGCCTTACTGTGAAGACAGGCTGCAAGGTCTGCAGGGTAACCAAACAGGATCATTTGCTTCCACTGCAACTGACATTCTTGATGATGCTGGAGTCAGCACGGCAAGTGAGGCTGACTGGAGCTATCCTCAGCATAGTCACAACAGGTCCTGCCACAAGGACTTCAGCCCTGAGCGTTCGAGGGAAGGGGAGGGCCTAGAGAGCCTTGAGTGCCCCAGCTTTGGTAGCATAGCCACAATTGAGAGCTTAGATAAGCCTCCTTCTGACAAGGCTGACACTATGTCACACTTCTCTGTGGATGCTGAGGGCTACTATACCTCCATGCACTTTGACTGTGGTCTTAAAGGTAGTAAAAGCTTCACATACAACTATGCATCTGTTGAACAGCAAAAGAAAGAATACAGAGAAAGAGGTCATGCAACAAATGGGAAACGCAGTCTTTCTTTAAGGAAGCCAAAGGTAAAGCCATTGCCTCCAGAACGCTGCTCATCGTTAAAGAAAATTAGCAGCTTTGCTGGATTAGCTCCTGAAACTAGCGAACCAAAGATAACAAGTGAGCAGAACTTACTGATGTCTTCCAAGGACAGGAATTCACCACTGGCTTCAAATGACCCCTCGGACCAGCCAGAGGATGAGGAACTGGTGGAGGCCTGGGGCGGACAAATTTCTAATCAGATTCCAGATGTGGCTTTGCTTGGTTCTACAGACAAACAGTCCTTAAAGAATGAGGAAGTTGTCCAGTCTGACTATGCAGACCACTGGCTTGTCAGTGACTTGAAATCCAAAGATAATTACAGATCTTTGTCAAACTCCAGCACTGCTACCGGGACAACGGTCATCGAATGCATGAAGTCACAAGAGAGCTCGGAGTCACAGTCTGGCTCGAGGGCTACCACTCCTTCTCTGCCATCTGTGGAAACCGAATTTAGACTGCCCTCCCCAGAGAAGCTGGTAAATCTAGCATCCCCTTCCAGTGGCTATTCAAGTCAGTCTGAGACACCAACATCATCATCTGCTTTTTTTCCAAACCCTAATCCTTTGTCCCCCATTGGTGCAAAGAGGAAACCAAAAGTCCCAGAGAGGAAGTCCTCCCTCACATCACTGCAGAAGCGCTCCAAAAAAGACCTTGAGTTACCCATTATACCCCCCACCCATCTCGACCTAAGTGCCCTTCACAATGGCAGGAAGCCTTCCCACAGAAACCACATCCATATCCTTAACAGCAGCAAACATAAAGTGGCTGTGTCCACGACTGAAAGTGTTGAACCTGGTAAAACCAGTCCTTTGGAAATCACCCCTGTGATGCTTCATTCTGTCCAGCTACGTTCAGCTAGCAAATCTGGTGAAGAAAAACATGATTTGCTTTGCACAGATGCTTCCACTAGACCCAAGAGACCCTCTATAAGCAAACTCAATGAGACAAGGAAGCCTCCACCTTACAGACCTCTCACCATTGAATCCCTCTCTCAAGATAACTGTGAATCCATATTTACTCCTACAGACTTTGGGAGTCTACCGAGGATTTCCTTTACAAAAAACAGATTTGACAGGATAGCCCCGGCACCTCTTTGGAGCATGGCAGCTTTCAGCACAACCGCTGAACATGTGAGCCGAGATGACACGATGGCAGACATATCAGAGAGTCAAAAGGTACCTGATAAACCAGAGGGATGTTTCCCTCAGAGCAGTATGGAAGCAGCGAAGGTCCAAGAAGTGAGGCTTGAGTCAACAGAAGAAAACCTCAAAGCAGAATCACCACCTGTTCATGATGGTACACTCTCTACAAGACCTGAGATATTTGACCAAGTGCCCGATTTAGTTCTTCACTCATCACTGGAATCATCAGAAATTGATACAATTAGCGATGGCAGCAATTATAGAGAGGAGTCAGCGTCATCAGTTGGTCCAACCAGAAGTGCCTCACAGGAGACCATGGGGGAAGTGTCTACACCTGATACAGAGGATTACTTCAGCAAAGGTTAGGCGCTGCCCCAGAATCTGTCCACTAAATCAAAACAACCTTCCTGGCTAGCTTCTTATCTGCTTGCAAAGCAACTTGAATGTATTAATGTATTATCAGATGAAATTAGATGTACTGTTGAAATTCCTTTGCAGAATCTACACCTAGCGATCTGGTAGTATCGCCTTTGACAGATGAATCAACAACTGAAGAGGACAGTGTTTTTCTTTCCCCTACTAAAGCTCGGACAACTGAGGATCTCTTTGCCATGATTCATAGGTATGCATCAACTTTCAATTTATCTATGGGGAATAATGAAAGAATTCTGTATTGTTATTTTTACCAAATACCAAATTGATACTATAGATAAACTTATAATCTATAATCATCTGTCATTCAAGGTCAAAAAGGAAAATTCTTGGCCGAAAGGACTCGAAAGGAGAGACGGCTGTTCGGAGTTCCCTGGGTGCTTCTTTTGCCTCTCCTGCCACCTCCCCAAGTACCCCTGTTACGCCAACAAGCTCCCAACGAGCACCGAGCCAAATATACAGGAGTGTCAAAAAGTCGAACACCTCCAACGAGGAATTCAAACAGCTTCTTCTTAAAAGGGGAAGTCGCTCTGATTCGAGCTTTCGCATATCAGCTACTGAGATCCTGAAAAGTCCCATCGCATCAAGGACTCTCAGTGACCCCCTGCCAGAAGGTACGAAGCATCCTGAAGGGTTCCCTTCACCGTTCCAGCCGCAGTCTCCAGAGAAAACAGCCGAGGTCATTCATAGCCCCTACCCAAAAGCCAACGTGGAGGGGTTCTCCACAAAAGTTTTTAGCTCTTCCAGACAAGGGCGTTCAAGGTTACCCCCAGCTGCAAACAGCAGCCGTTACAGCACACGCAGCCGGCTGTACACAACACCCATGCAGGCCATTTCTGAAGGGGAAACGGAAAACTCAGATGGAAGTCCACATGATGACCGTTCCTCTTAAATGAAGAATGCACCTTCTACCAGGTGTTTGTAAAACAGAAAACACAAAATCGAAACTACTAAAGCTGTGTTTTTAAAGTGATTTAAGCGATTTTATACCTGTGCTGAGTTACTGCCCTTTTGTAGCACATAGGAAAATAAAATGTTTACAACTTATGAAATCGTCTAGGTATATGCAGCGATGCTTATGATACTATCAGCGTTATTCGGAAAAGCTAATTTCAAAAAAATGTATTATTGCATTTTATATGGGCATTAACTGTGAAATAAATATAAAACTGTCAATGATGGCAAAATGTAGGACAATCAGATAGTGGCCTTTTGCACTGTTGTAGCAATGAGTTGATTTGCCGCATAATTATTAAGTATGTGTCAGAAGAGGATCTGACTTTACCTAGTAATGACCCTCATTTGGCGAAAACCTTTTGCAGGTTTATTCTCGCTATCCATTTGCACTTCTTTGAAATGGTAGTTTCAAGCAACCTAAAATAAATATGCAAACATCTTAAGTAATGATACGAGATTCATCCCTCCAGAAAGTGCAGCTTATCTCTACTTTCTTGAATTATATTTGAAGACTCAAACCCCTTTTGTATGAAAATATAATATTTCACAAAATAGGTATCTGTACCCCGGCCAAAATCGCGACCATTCTGGGTGTGTGGTCCCGTTTGTGTGTTTATCACGTTAATCTCCTCTGTAACTTAAGCAGCAAACCATTTCTAACATTTGATAAAACAGACAGATGTTTATATCAAATTGGCTTTGAAAAGTGAGGTCCAAATATATTAACCTCATGAACACGCGCTTCTTAGAATTTTTCTGAATGTCTTCAGATCTTAACAGATGCTACTCCAACTCTCTTTTCAAATTCTATTAAGATGCGTACACCAGTTTGTTTGAATCGGTTCCGTGGTAAGAACAAGATATCCTGTTGGGTGACTGTTGATGTGTCAGCAGTAGTACGGGTCGTATATTAGAGGTGTGCGCCTGCTCAGTCCGGAAATATACAACATCATTGAGAAGGGAAACAAAAGGAAAGCAAACTGAGGTGTAATAAGGTTTAAATTAAGTGCAGAAAGTTTTGGTTTAAGTCAGGCTTTAAAGGATTGTGCAGAGATCGTGGTGTGTCGGAAAACCAGGCGTTTGTTGCGTCATTTGGAAGAGTGACTTGAGATGGGAGGAAAGAAGGATTAGAAATGTTAAAAAATGTTTAAAACAAAATAAAAGTGAACAAAAAAAGCTAGAAATATGTTACGAACTAAGACGAACAGATCAAGAAGTAAAGTCGTGTGTGAGAGAAAGAGCAAGTCTGTTAGTGTAGGTTTTTAGAAATGTTTAGACACTATATAAACAAGATTACTAAGATTCGAGGTTTTGTTAACGAGAGACTGAAGAGCGACTTGGTCATTTTTCATAAATGCAACTAATGGCTTATTTTCATCCTTTTATTTTCGGTACTAAGTGACGAATCCATTGAAAAGATCCTGCTAACTGATGCATTTTATTTATGAATTTATCTAACATTGTGTTTTTGTCATCAGATGATTAAGCTCTATTGAATGAACCAACACTGGTCTGAAAGACAACTTTAACCACTTTATTGTAATAACGATAAGCTAACGTCTCCTATTAGCTGCCACATCCTGATGGTTGGAGCACTGTAATAGTCCAAACTATTTCATTTTTCATTTTTCCAAGTTACCCGAAGCTCTGTTTTGTACCCAGCGCTGCTGAATTCTGGACTCTGATTGGTCAGAAGGTGAATTAATTTTCTGTAACAGCAGCTCTGACAGCAGTGCAGCTGCAAATCACAGCTTTATAACAAATCACACCTTCTAATACATTATCGTACATGGAGAAGTTTTCTATAAGGAGATGTGTGTGTCCTGTTTGAAGGAGTCTCCAGTGTCAGCGCTTTGTAACAGTCAGAGGTAAAGCTGGAACTGTACGTTCACGGGGGGTTGCGGTTTCTCCGTAAAACGAGGACCTGTGGGGGTTTTTTGTGTTTATTTAATTTTTTTTATTTTTTATTTTTTAGAAAAAAGGGAGGCTAGTGAGGGGATGATTGTTTATAGCTGGACATTTCATGGACATTAAGTGTAACTATAAACAGATAAAGGTACAAAGTTGTAAAGTTGAAGCCTTAATTAAGACTCTATATCTCCAGTAGGCAGCTGTTTGGGATTCTGTGTTGTTTACGCATTAGCTGTATAAAATGAAAATTTGCTAAATCTAATAACAAAGCTAATAATTATGCCACGAGAGACGATTTACTGTCCGCTTATACTGAAAACGCAAAACGCAGAGAAAGATATTCATTCCAACATGCTAAACTGTGTTATTGCACTGATACAGACGACTATATGAAGTTTTGTCTTTTGCTGTTGTAAAGCTATTTATACTTAAAAAAGGAAATAATAATCTGACTTTATAAACTGAGCTTCCTCAAACAGCTGTGACACTCAGAAGAGTCGTAACAGTGCATGAAACACACATCGGGCACATTTCTGTAGACGAGAACACCAGCACTCACACGGACGGTGAGAAACACGTCATTGATGCTGATTGTGTGCGTGTGTGTGAGTGTGTGTGTGTGTGTGCGTGTGCGTGTGCGTGCACGTGCGCGTGCGCGTGTGAGTGTGTGTGTGTGTGTTTTGGTACGAGCGACGCCTCACTCTGACCGAAAGCTTTGAACAACCAGTAAGCATCACTTTTGTAAGTTTTGTACAGATTTGTGTGTATATGAGAGACTTTTTTTTCAAATGTTACTTTTTGTATAAAAAATGTTTTCAGAGTTTACATGAATTCTGAGCTTTTGTATATTTTTTGGAGCTGTTTTGAGTCTTGTATTTATTTTTAGTGGTAATTATGCCCTTAAACTGTGCAGCAGTGCGATGAACTGCTGTGTGTGTGTGTGTGTGTGTGTGTGTGTGTGTGTGTGTACAGAGAACGGCAATAAATGTGACTGCTTTAAACAACACTGTGTGTGTGTGTGTGTGCTTTCATGTAAAATTACACATATTAAAGATAATGATGATTAATGATGACTTCAAAGAAAAGAAAACAAAAAAACGGTTCTAGGATCAGAAGATGAGACATGAGAACGTCTGAAAGACGACTGAGACTGAAAACGTGACCATTATTATTATCATTATTATTATTAACGACATAACTGTGATCAGATGTTCGCTCTCAGATGGACCGTCTTCAACTTTTAAGCACCCAATAAAACTAAAAGGTCTATAAATTGTGTGAAACCATTGTGTAATCATCAGCGGCTGGTGTTTATCATCGTCTCACTTGCAATAGATCTGGTCCATGAACCCGTGAGTCTCAGGGTTGATCACTGAAGCTGGGTAAAACATCCAAATTATTATCATTACAGGATAACACCTTTTATCTTTTTATGCTCGGTGCAGGCGGCACGGTGGTGCGGTGGTTAGCACTGTCGCCTCACAGCAGGAAGGTCCTGGGTTCGATCCCCGGGTCACCCAGGGTGCC
>JAQQZX010000015.1:20764291-20796910 GCA_030068355.1 Notoglanidium maculatum | reverse complement strand
ACCCGAACATGCTGGGATTGGCTCCAGCTTCCCCGCGACCCAGACGGATAAAGCGCTATAGATAATGGATGGATGGACGTTCGGTGTGTCGCAGACAAAAATCACCCTTTGTAAAAAGATTTTTACTGTGAGTTGAGCTGGAAGGCAATCATTTAGTGCCACCGCAAGCAAAGACGGTTTATGACAAAGTTCTGTCCATCCCGCTGATAACATGAGCAGCGTCACATGTAGTCGTTTTCTTTAATCACGGATCTTCATCATGTCGTGTGTCAGGGAGAACTCGCTCTGACCCGGACGGATAAACTGCAGATAATGGATGGATGGGTATATTGTTTAAATATAATATAATGTAAGACATAATATGTATGTCGACACTGTATTATACACACTACACAAGAGTTATTTGCACCCTATGTTCCGTACAGCTGATTGCACCTTTAAAAGCGACCACTCTGCGCTCCACGAGCCGCCTGAACGCCGTGTCCGCGCATGCGCAGTGCGCCGCTCACTGTCTGTGTGGAAGGAGGAACTGAGCAGTTTCACTGAAATAAACAAGCTCCAGGTCTGTGCAGCATCAGCGCGCAGGGCAGCGGCACGAGCAGGAACACTTCCGAGCATGGCTTCACACAGTAAGAGCCGGGTTTTATATCGCGCTAAGAAAGAAAGAGAGAAAGCGAGAGAAAGAAAGAGAGAAAGGAGGGAGGGAGTGTGAGCGGATCGCAGCGCCGCGCCGCGCCGGGGTGCTGTTTATTCCGTGTCCCTGCTCACGTTCACGGAGATTTTCTAGCCTAGACTGCAACAATCAGGAGCAAAAAGCTTCCACTTCATCTAGTGCCCTAAAGAGGCAGCCTACGTAGTGGACTTTATGTTCTAGGTTGTTTTATTAGCATAGCTAGAGGGCTGTATCCTAAAGGACTTCCTACTGAACACTACATGTTGTGGATGAGGCCTTGTTTCATTCCCTACATCTAGTGCACATGTAAAGGGAATAGGATGACATTTGGGACACGTGACCACTCTGACTAGAATCCTGTTCAGGCGAAGTGAAACTCTTTATTTCCTCAAATCTGAAACTGTTCATTTATAATAATCCTGATGTTTCATCGTGCGTCTAAATGTTTAATCAGATCTGTGTGTGTGTGTGTGTGTGTGTTTATTTGTGTGTGTCCTGCAGATGACTGGGAGACTAAACTGGAAATCAGGGCGTGTAGTTTTGAGGCCAGTCCAGCAGGGGGCGACAAACACAGAGACTGCAGCTCCCCTGATGACTCCACTGTAAACTCATCTGCACTTATAGTCTATTTATTCTCATTTCTGTTTACAAAATTAACAGATCTCATCAAAATGACAACTCCTGGGAAATTAAGACCCAGAACAAAGAAACACGATTCATTTTCATGTCATTATAAATGATGGATGTAGTGTGTTATTAATTATCTATCGTGTATTTATTTTCTATTCTCATCATGTCCAAGAAATGCATAAATACTGAACATCTTGGGCAGGTACATGAATACTGATGAATGCCTTGTGCCGGGTTTTGTGCGGTTTTTGAATAGCCGTTAGCTCATTTTGTTTATATATTTGCTGTTGCTGGGAATTTTTCCCGGTGGAAACGTTTACAGCTTGCTCATATTCACTCAGACATTTTTTTTCTTTTTCCGTCTGAAGGGCAAAAGTGAGACGTCTATGGAAATCTTTGGCACCGATCCTTTAAGAACTCTGGGAGAAATCCTCGCCTACTGTCAGGTAACAGTATCGTATTTCTTGTTACGCCGCAGAGCTGCTGAATTCTGGATTCTGATTGGTCGGAAGGTGTCGATTTAAATTTCCTATTCATTTTAAATGATGCTATTAATAGTAATTCATTTCTGTAAATTTTCCAGCAGCAGCTGCAAATCACGGCTTTATACCGGTGGTAACGGTAACTCCGTATCACCACCACGCCTGCTGCTCACTCGGGGTTTCTTGGGTTTTCTCCTGGTTCTGTTTCTACAGGTTATGTACGAGGCCATTCAGAAGCTGGATGAGAAGTTTGAGCTGCTGCAGGCGAGAGTGATGCACATTCAGGAAGATCAGATCCACACCGAGGAGGAGCAGTCCGAGGTAAAAACAGACGCCGAAGATGGCGATAAGCTTTCCTGACCTAGTTATAAATCTGGTGTGTTTGCAGTGCATTATGGGTAATACACACAGCACCTGAGACAGAGATTTCAACTCTTTCTGCTCTTTCTGAAGATTTACATGCTGGACGATACTGAGACCGACCAGATAAATGACGAATCAGCTGAAATGACCTACCACGTCCTCCATCAGCAAGTTCCTCCCTCGGTTCCTCCATCTCCTGAAGGTTCCAGAACCCTCGACCTTGTTGTTACCTCAGAAAACCCCCCGCGGTCCTCTCCGTCTCCTCAGGGTCAGCCCCAGCAGTCAGGTTCGGCCTCCACATCATGCCGAGCTGCGAGGGAAATGCTCTTACAGCAGCGGATCGTCGCAGACGCTCATCCTGACCCCCACGCCGGACACTCGGCGTCTCCGCAAACCGTGACGGCGATCTTACAGCAGCAGCTTAAAGGTCCTGATGCCCAAACGCGCGAGGCGTCCGCAGGTACGGCTCTTCCACCAAACAGCCAATGTGACAGAATGGTGATGTTTCTCAAAACACCTCTGGAATTTGTTTAGCCATCGATGCTAAGTTTCGGAACAGTGTAATTTTCTTTATACAGAGTCTTTTATTAGTAATTTATCAACACGTCTGAAAATGTTGAGGTTCCGGAGAGTTCTATCTTGTCTCTACAGCGTGCCTTCGCAAATTTCAAAATGGCAGAAACCAGAGACATTGCGTTAGCAGTCATAACCGAGTAATAGCTGTATTGAATTTATTATGTAATAGCGCTCTTTTGTTTTGCTCCAGAAAGCAGGAAGTTCATCATCCCCAGCAGCGTGCTGATGACGGCCGGGGAGATGGCGAGGCCGACGGCGGCCGCCCGCTTCCTCATGCGCAGCCTTTTCTCCCATCAGGAGCTGCTGCACGGCAGCATCAGAGGATACACGGCTAGAGGATTAAAAAAACTCAACCCACACAAAATCAGCGCCATACGAGGTGGGATACCAATATTTTACTACTGACATGACAAATAATGAATTCCTCTGATTTCCCAAGATATCATGGGTTTCAGATTATACAGAGATTACTCGCTGTTCTAGTCAGTATGAAGTGACCGTGTGTTGTTGTTGTTTTTTGTTGTTGTTTCACAGAGTGGGCGCAGATGACGTACCCGGAACATGACCTGCGTGAGAAAGGTAAAGACTGGAAGGCCTGCCTGGCTGTTATGAATGAAGGAGCCAGACACATTCGACTGAAGAACAGAAAGCGTAAAGTACGCAATGATTTATTTAACGTTACTCTGGCTGTGTAGCTGTGCTTTTAAGCTTCAGAACAGAGGCCCAATTCACACTCTGTGGTTTCTTGGCAAGCTGAATGTTGTAACATTTGAAGGGGCGGGGCCAAGTACATAACCGCAACTAATGGGGCGGGGCCAATTTGATGATTAAAGAGAGCCAAAGGCGTGGGGCTGCAACAAAAATGTTTTAAACACCTAGTGTGCATGTAATTATTTTTTTTAATCACTGTAGTAGTCATTTAAAAGACAAAGGTCCTATAACATCAGTATGTTTGTGTGGGACTTGGTGGCTTTGTGGTAAAAGCCTCGCCTCTCAGTGTTGAGGTTGCTGGTTCGAATCCGGCTTGTGTGCCCACGTTGTGCAAGTTAACTGGGCGGGGAAGCAGGTGGTTGAGGAATAAGGCGTGGCTTATTCCAGGATAAGTGTGGGTGATAGGTTTTTGCAGCCTTTTTTTTTATTAATGCAAAACTAAGTCGACACTCTGTCTTTAAGCTCTATAACCCGCTCCTTTCATGTTCCTGGATGCTGGGGGGGCAGATGCCCGGAACTTACCCCCCACTCAGGGTTACGCCTTCCACAGCACACCTTCACTTTGTGCTTGAGCCATCTCTTTCCGAACCGCCTACGCTCGTATCCTGGAGACCTGGCTGGGACTCGAACCAGCAACCTCTTAACCCAGAGGCGATGCTCAACCGACTGAGCTACAGAATCTCACAGCAGCCTTCTGTTTCACAGCGGTTTTCACTTTCGTATACTTAATCTGACCCGCCAGAAAAAGTGCAGCCTTGATCCCGAGAGCTTCAACACTGAAGCCCACGAGCCTAACCACTGCACCACCACAGCACAGGGCACCAGGAGGATTATTGGACTGTTGTCTTAATGAATGACTCAACAGGCCAAGAAAAAAGAGACAGCATTGAAACTTTTAGTGGAAGAGGAGATGGTTGTTCTTCTTCCAGCTCTCAGGGGTTGAAGTCCAGGGTCCATCACTTCGTTTCTGTTCTTTCAGTAAGAGGAAGTGTTGCTAGAGTTACACACCGCATGTGTGCGTACTGTATGAAACGCTTTCCTTTATTCACACAGAGGTCCTCATCTGGCATGTCTGAGTTGCTTTGTTGAAATATTTCCAGAGGCTCATATTTATAGGTCTTTGCATTATTAGCAATAATAGTTCTTTTCCATGCAGTAGTTTGAGCCCACACCGAGCGCCTCCCGCCCCGGAGACCGCGCCCCTCCAGCTGGCCCACACCAGCGTCCACACACATGCCGTGTTAGTATTTTCACTCCCAAATTGTGTCAATGACTCACAAGTTTCAGAGTCAATCCAAATACGCCTCGCTTCGATTCAGTGCCATTTGCAATTCTTTTGTTAATCGAAGGTAATCAACGAGCACACTTTATATACTATGAGCTAGCTGACATCATGAACAGTAAGCTTAGTAATGTTAGCAACTCTTATGTGTGCTTTTCTTGGTCATTATGTAACCCAGGGTAATGAACAGAGATAACGGAGATGTTCCCTGAGCGAGCCCCTTCGGCATCAGTAACCTCGATGATTCTGAGCCGCGGTCAGCGCCGCTGTTTTAGTAGGTGACGTACGAGAACATTTATGATGGGTTTTTGCTCCAGCCCGCTTCACAATGGCCCACGTGTGACTCCACTGCTGTAAGCCACATGGTGTTGGATGATGATTGTATCTTTAATGTACTGTATTGTGACTTTATCACATTGTTACTTTGCAGTTCAAAGCGGTGAGGAATGCGAGTGAACAAGTGGCATCAATCCTGGAATTCAAACCCGAGCCGACCGCCGAGATCGACGTCGAGCTCTCAGACGGTGACAGCGAGGAGCTACAGCAGACGGCAGCGCTTAAAAACAAACTCAGGAGAGAGTCTGACGAAGAGCCCCTGTCAGAAAACGACTGTGCCTATGAGCCGGGTGATCGGGGTAAGCCTGGCGCGGTTACGACGATGCGCACACCTTCTCACTTTAACTTACCCTGCAGAGAAGTACTTTAAACCAGTGGGACTTTTTTATTTTAAAAGATAATTATCCTTTCAGGTTTTGTGTTCTGTCTCCGTCTCGTCTCTCTGACGTGCGACTCCGCTTCGTTCTCCTCTTTGTCTGCAGTGTATCTGGGCCACCCGGATCGGGACGTGAAGGTTCCTCAGTTTGCGATGTACTCAGCTTTGCAGAGGCAGAACCCTCCGCTCGCCGCTCGCTACCTCATCAGGTTCATCTTCCCAGAGGAAGTGCTGGTGCAGAGCAACGTGTACGGCAATGCCAAGTACGGCATCCTGCCACTGGACCACAACAAGGTCTCGGCGCTGAGGGGTGAGACACGCTGCTCGACCTGCAGGACAAGCTGGATGATTGCGGTTCAAAAAATAATAAAAGATAACAACTCGAACGTCTTGGCAAATCCAAACTTTCATCTTTCTAGATCAGATAACAAGAGCTGAAATAACGCCAGATAGTGCACAAAGAAACGAGTGCGCTAATGTAACTCGGATAACACAGATCATAACTGCGAGAGCTGAGCAGGGGTCAGGAGTGTAAGCCAGGGGCTGTACGGTGTGCTCAAAACTATATAAATAAAGCGTGAGTGAAGGCGTCGATGTGGCGAGAGGTGTGGTGCAGAAGCGTTAAAATGCCCGTCCTGTTGCGATAATTAAAAATAGCTGTAAAACGTGTCAGTGGTGTAAAATGGGGCTGTGAGACTTTTCGCTTTGTGCCAGACCATCAAACACGGAGGTGGCGGCTAGACAGTCAGACAAAAAGAAAAGAAATCCTGTCTTTGGCTACCCATGGCAAAGGGAAGGAGTTTCCATTAAAAAAAAATTCTAAATGTTGAGAAGTGGAAAGAGAAAGGAAGAAATGAAGGAAAGCGACTGAATAAAGTGCTGTTTCTCTCTGTAGAGTACCTGTGCGAGCGTTTCCCCTACATGAAGCTGGACGAGGACGGGCCCAACTGGAAGGCGTGCGTCTACGCCATCAACGGCGCCATCCGGAAAACCAGACACACTCTGAAGAAATGTCACAAACAGGCGCGAGACGCGACCCTGACGACCTCATGACCGCCGACACCGACCGGCCGCCTCAACACTTTAGGATTTGTAGAGGATTTTTGTACATGCATAAAAAATACACACGTGATGTCGATGTCATTTTAATTTATTTGCAAATAGAAACAGTTCCAACGTGAATAGAATTTAATTGTTAATAAAAAAAATTTAAAAAAACAACATAGACAATGAATCTTTATTCAAATGTTATCGTTAGACAAACTGAGATGCAGAGTGAAACGAGCGTGGAGCAGACGCGGTAACGCTAACGTCCCAGGAAGTCCGACGATCTGCGACGCGTGACCGCGCCCGGGGCAGTTTATCCTTTACATCTGAAAGATTGAGGATACGGACAGTCATTCTTTAAAGCTACGCTCACACACTTGTTGCTATGGTTACCACTCGCTGTTGGTCAGTATTACACTATTTCAACACAATGAAGCCTAAAATTATTCCTTTTTTCTGTGTAATTTAATGAATAAACATTTGTGCCACCTTTTCAATTCAGTGTAATGTAACCACTAATGTAACCCCTTTATAGAGGCACGATCTCTACTGCGGGAACAACTGGCTCGGCTCCTCCCACTAGCTAAAGCCGTCCACGTTGCCGTCCCCTCCTAAACAACACAAAGAAACAAGTTAGAGAAAACTGGTCTACAGCAGCCTCTCTTTTTTCAGAAAAACGCAGCTTGTCATGTTGCCTAGAAAGCAGAAAACGTAAACTCTTCGGTCCTGAAAATGAAAAAAGTGTTAATGATCAGTGGCGCTTTCTCCGTACACGTCCCTGTGAACGTGCTGTTGTTATAGAAACAATGACATAGAACGAGTGATTAATACAAAGCTGAGATGTGCAGCTGCGCTGCTGTTATAGAGAACGCATCAGCACCTTCTGACCAATCAGAATTCAGCTCTCACGGATTTGTGCATTAGGTCCTTCTGCTCCTCCACGCTCGGTAGCTGCAGTGGGACGTCTCCCTCAGTTTCTCCGACGCTTCACTCTGCTGTTCTTCTGCACCTCGTTATCTGGTGGATTCTCCTCTTTAGCTGCTTCCTGTTGCGTCTCGGACGCTGTCTGGGCTCGGCGTCGCCCGCGTCTGTTCCTCTTCCCACCCATGCTGGGAGGAAGGGCGTTCTCTGCGTCCTGACCCCACGCAGGGTTTCTCCGGAGTTGTGCTTGAGGTGAAGGGCCGAGACGCTGAGCCAGGGACCAGGACAGCTGCCCGCCTCCTACTGCCACAGGCGGCTGAAAGGAACAGGAAGGCAAGTCAACAAGCCCCCGAGTGAACCCTGAGGATGTTGGGTCTATCCATTCTGAACGCGCCACATGCACAGTGTCTGCATATTTAACTGACAGAACTAAAGCTTTCACTTTTAGTCAATACCTAGATTTAAACTTACCCCCCCGACCTCACCTGCACCAACACACCCTGCACGAGAAGCCTGCAAGCTGCTCAGATTTACAGCAGCAAAGCTACGGTCGGCTGCTCTGTAGTTCTTTAGTGCCGAGTTCTGGATTTATCATAAAACTAGACGACATTTCCAGTGCGATACGATGCTTATGTAGAGCAACTCGTATCACAGACACTGCTGAGAGAGGAAGCTGGCGAGCAGGAAGCGAAGGTGAAATCTGCAGTACCTCTTCTGGGATCTCCGGAATCGTGTATTTGGACGGCAGGCTGTCGATCTTCTGCTCGAGCCTCTGCACTGCTGCACACAGGAACTGGTGGAGAGGCAAAGCATTTATTACTTAAATAATGTCTAAAGTTACAGACAGGTTTCTCGTACTATCTGGTCGGGGCATCCAGGCATTATTTCACTTGGGGCCAGATGGAGAAATCCTCCTCGTCCCAGGAGAACTGGGAAGCATTAAGCTGGATTGCTTTCTGTCACAGTGTTTGAGTAATTAGATTACTGGGATGCACCAGATGGCATGATGCTACTTTTTCCTTTTCTGATACCAAATTATTTACCCATACGCTATTTTTTTGCCTTTAAACATTTCAAACACTTTTACACAAAATATAAATATAATCAAATTAATCCTAACAAAAAAGGAACAACTCTATGTATAAACCTGGCCCGTTCCAAAAATACTCTGCTTTATTCAAATCCAATCTTTGCTATTTATTAAACGATCTGATGTATGCGATATCCAATCCACCATTGTTTTGCTGGTATCCGATACGGATGCTGGGTGTCGGATCGGAACCTTCCCTGGACACGCCCCTAAACGGGGCGGTAATGTGGACAGCTGTGATGTGAAGCTGAGCAGGACATTTACCCTGCAGTAGCCGAGGACCTCCAGCAGGACGTCGTGCTGCGGTTCTCCGACTCTTGCGCTCTCCTGCGATCAAACACACACAAGCATGTGGAGAGACGTCTCATGAACTGGAAGGTAAAGTGGCACGCATTTACAGTCTGGAAGTCTGAGCAGAGTGAAATGATGAAAGGTCAGCTTTGACTCAGAAGATAAGCCCAAACCTGCACTTGGACACACTGAGAAACCAGCACGGATTTATCGGGTATCTGTTAGAGTGTGTATAGTGCAGGC
The DNA here is from genome assembly GCA_030068355.1 of Notoglanidium maculatum. Lineage (NCBI taxonomy): Eukaryota > Metazoa > Chordata > Actinopteri > Siluriformes > Auchenoglanididae > Notoglanidium > Notoglanidium maculatum. Next base: position 20,787,889 of record JAQQZX010000015.1, on the reverse strand, counting down.
TTCTGAACACGGATGAAGCGTGTTCTCATGTGCACGCGGTAATACTGCTTACAAACCCATCACTCCTGAGCCAGCGGATTACTAACCATGCCAGAAGGCGGACGAGGCTCGGCGTGAGGTGCAGTGCAGGACGCAGACGCCGAGCTCCTTGCTACCTCACACTCAACTGGCCAAGATGGCCGCTCTCCAGGAGCGTCCGTGTCACTCTTGTCCTGTGAGTTCAGAGAAGCAGGGTAGTCATTCCACTTCATCCAGTAATGTCTGTTATTCAACGATGCCACGGTGTGCCAGTTTAGACTCCTACAAATTAATTAATACTGATTTATTCGGAAACGGTTTGGCGTTTTTTTTCGTAGTTTCTGGTAGCTACGCTTACATGCACACAAGATCCCGAGTAAAACTCATGAGGTAACATCGGAGTGTAAACAAACACATTATAAAGGTTTGATGAGCATATTAACTTGATTAGGACGTTAACTATCACCTGTGTTCGGGGAAACCACCTGCATGAAAGGTGCCAGAACTACACAGTGAGTGAGCAGTGAGTAGCAATTCAGTGTTCATCCACTAGAGGGCGATCTCACTGGCAGTAAATTCTGGCTCCTTTCAGTCACAGATTATTTGATTCGATTCCCCGGAGTCAAATCCTTCAACTCTCACATCACCGCCCCTCTACATTGCACGTTTGCGATATTTGGCAGCGAGAACTTTTTATAAAATATGTGTCGACGCAGGAGACAAGTCACGTTTCAGTGCGTGATCAAACACGAGAGAAGAGGACACTCACGAGCTTTTTAGATAGATAAAAAAACAAAGATGGCTTAAGATGAAGGAGTTCATGGACAGCTCCGATGCTGAAAATAGAAGCATTTTGATGAAAAACCAGATGATTTAAAAAATAGCCGAAACAGCGTCACCTCCAGCTACAAAACAAGACGACGGAGGGAATCGACTCGCATACACAAGTCTGAGGCGTGGCACGGTCCCGACCCAGAACGTACAGAAAACGTCTTGCTCTTCGTTTCACTCACGTCTCCACATCCATGTTAGATGTAGTGAAGAAAATGGACAAAGAGAAGGAAAGAACTGGACACCATAAAGCCACGTTACACTGAAATTCATCTCATATTGCATTTATTCATGCAAACCTCCAGATCTTCCGTGGAGTTTTCTCCTCTCACCAACAACTACCACTTCTTTTATTGAAAACAGGAAGTTGTTACAGCATTGCATTTCCTACCAAGTGATCCTCAGAGTCCTCCACCTTGAGTTTCCAGCCGCGTGGTGTTGGAGGAAGTGCTATGAAATGCTCTCATCATGATGTCTGTAGGTTGGTCTAACGGTCTCACACTAACGTCCGACTTCTGGTGTGCAGGGAAACGTGACTAACGCTGTACAGCTCCATCTAAAATGTCCACTGTCTCAAAGTCCTCAAAGTGAAGCTGCAGTCCCGAATGTCCACGTCAGAATACCAGCAGCGTCCAAACTCGTAGCTTGTCTAGAATTTTAACCGTAATAATTAGTCATGATTTTATTTCTGTGGAAGTTTTGGATTAAAAGGACAGATAGCAAAAGGCAACAGGACAATCTCTCTACGTGACCTAATCGGTCTACTTGATTTACTGAAACGTGACTGAACTACTACAGGCTTTTTAACGTGATTTCACCTCACAGTGTTATACTACCTCTTCAGCTGGATAGAACACGTGACTTGAACTAAACTAGGGTTGTTTTTTTATTTTTTGGAGTGAATATGAGGTAACAGTGATGAAACCAGGCACAAGGTCGTTAGCATGTGCACGAGATCGAGTCTTTAACAATCGCGTAATCCTCCAGTGCTACTTATTGACCGCAAACATGTCCCACTTGTCCGTAACATTTACATGCATACAGATTTTTTTACTCCGTTTGCGGGAATAGTTCCTCCCCCAGGCATGTTTATCCAATCAGCTCGTCTGTTACTGACTAAGCCCGTGTTTGTCCTCCAGGTGCTTGAACATGTTGGTCGTGTTTCCTCCATGACTGGACACTTTATGGAAGCACATCTTGCAGATCGGGCGTCCGTCCACGTTAATCGTGCCGTCCGGATTCTTTAGGTATCCGAAGTATTCCCAGACGGAGGAGCGGACGCTCTTGGAGGGAGGGTGAAGGTCGGTGGGTTGGCCTCCTGCGTCCACTCCCAACTTTGAAGCTCTGATTGCGTTCTAGAAAGACAAAATGGAGAGTTTTGAAAAATGCTAACACTGTAACCATGACAACATTCTTAGCGGTGCTAGCTAGCTAGTATCAGATTAATTATTCTCAGGAAGAAATCAAACAAAGATCGGTGTAACTCTGGTGACGAGGATGCCGTGTGCCTTCTCTGTAGCGTTGGAGGCAGAAAATGATGGTTTATTTGTGACTCGAATCTCCTAATATATGCTCTCTGACAGAACTACTTTGTCCTCACCCTGTCCCCCACGTGTGTTTCTCTCTCTTGTTCCCTGATTGGTCGGGAGGTAACTCTGAGCTTAACAAAATAAGCACTAATAAACTACACTGGTGTTTGATATAGTCACACACTGAAGGCTATAAAACATCACATTATAAACTTTTCACTGATGAGACATAATAAAACTCAGCTGCTACAACAAAGCAGGGTCTCTGAGCAGGTAGGTTTGTTTTTTATTCCTGAGTGTTTTAAACACCTGCAAGGAATGAAACTGAAGGTCACCTTTAACTCCTCATACACAGAGAAATGGCAGAAATGCAGATGTCTTATCATTTTCCTTCCGTCTTGGCTCGAAACTTTTTTCCCGCAGATTCTGCAGACGGGGCAGCCGTCCTCTTCCAGCACTCCGTCTGCGTTTTTGGGAAGTCCGAAATGTTGCCAGATTGGAGACAGAGGCTGTTTGGATGGTGGGAAAAGTTCTGGGAGATTTTCAGCCAACACCACTTTTGGCCTTCTGTCTGGTATCTAATAAACAAAACAAAATAATTACGTTTAAGCTCACTTTTAATTACAATAATCAGATATAGTATTCGACGGTATTATGATGCGTCACTGTACACAAAGAAAAACAAGACCTAGCGTAAACAAAAAGGCAAGTACAAAATAAATTTATTATAAAATAAGAACACGTGAACACAACACATTATAGGTTTAAACCTTAAGGTCATCGTAGATGCTTCTGTGATGATCTTTGAGGTGTGCGGTCATATTGGCCGTGACCTTTCCCTTATTGGAGACTTTTGAAAGGCAGATTTTGCAGATGGGGAAGCCTGCGCAGTCGGCCGGACCCTCCGTGTCCTTCAGGTAGCCAAAATGTTTCCAGACGCCAGACCTCACCCTGTGCTCAGGTGGATAAAGCTCGGGGAGCGCCGTGGCTCCTCCGATGGTGAACGGGTTTACTTCCCTCTACGACACAACAATAATCATTACTAAAAAAAAATCACATCATGTGCTTTATAGTTTATAAATGAAAGCATTGGGTGTTTTCTTTACCTGTACTTCGGTGTAGACAGTGTTGTGGTTCTCTTTAAGGTGTTGCATCATATTCGTCGTCGTCTCTCCTTTAGAAATCAGCTTTCGGAAGCAGAGTTTACAGATCGGCGCGCCGTCTTCCATGAGGTTCCCCTCTGCGCATTTACGATATCCAAAATGCTCCCACAGTGTGGGATTGTACTGGCCGCTGGGCGGATGGAGGTCAGTCGGCTGGGAAAGATCTTCAAACGTCTCACTCGTAACCGCGCTCTAAGAAGCGAGATCATCGTTTTTTTTATAATTTTGTAATTTTCGGACTAAGCGAACAGAGAATAAGTCTGCTTTAACACCGTTTAAGAGGCGCGTACATACCCGGACCTCGTCGTAGATGGTTCGGTGGTAATCCTTCAGATGTTTGAACATGTTTGTAGTGCATCGTCGTTTGGAAGCCACTTTCTGCTGACACAGTTTGCAGATGGGGAAGTCGTCACACACCACCGAGCCGTCGGCGTCTTTCAGGTAGCCGAAATACTGCCAGACTGCAGACGTGACGTTCTGAGTGGGTGGATGGAGCTCCGGAGGTTCGATACCCCACGCTGTTCTGAGAGTGGTGATCGCTTCCTGATGTGCAGTCAGACATTAAAGCAAGACTCGATGTTAAGCTAGTTAGCTATATAGATTCTGTAAGAGCTGCTCAGCTCGGTGTAAAGCCATGCTAATTTAACACTGCATTTTATTTGTATAAGTGAATGTAGCCAACTAGCAAACTAGCCATCTATGAACAACAAGCCACTGGTGGACCCGCAGCCACAGCTAGCTATATTTAAATTAAATTAGTATGAAGAACGATGGTCACCTGGTACTTCCGAAAAGGTCAAACAGATTTGAGCTCGGCAAGAAAATGTGTTTGCATTAGCATGTTAGCTAAACGTATTACTTATTATTGTGATGATAACCTTATTACTTAATTGATGTTGTTACACCTTACTGATTAAAACATTCACCTGCACTTCGTTATACACCGACTGGTGTTTTTTCCGGAGGTGCCTCAGCATGTTGGTGGTCGGCGTGCCGCCCGTCGGGGGTTTGATCATTTTCCGAAGGCAGATTTTACAGATTGGTGCCCCGTCATCCTTTAGCTCTCCATCTGCACTTTTCTGATATCCGAAGTGATCCCATAACTTGATGTCGTCTTGACCGCTCGGTGGATAGAGATCGAACGGTCTGTAGATGGACTTCTTAGTAACGGCTGGCTAAAAATGAATTAACACACATTAGTGTTTATAACCTGAAGAAACCAGGTACTTAAAAGGATTCAAATGCATATTAAATGATCTGATGATATGCATTTTAAACCAAGTGTGTATACACCGAGTCCCCAGAAAGCACATGACTTCTGGTCCCATAATGATAATTATACAAATATATGTGTCTGTTAACTTAACTTATTCTTCCCCACTGAACAGGTCCCTATAATGACCATTACGTGATTGTGTGTGCTTGTAAACTAGCTCTGCAATTCTTGTCCCCGTGAGCACATGGCCTTGGTCCTCATCATGACAATTACATGAATGTGTGTGTGATTATGAGTGTATGTGTGTTTTTTAATGTAGCTCTGTAGTATTAGTTTCTACTACACAGGTATGTGATTGCGTCCCCATAAGGTCCATTGTAATCTGAATGCGTGCGCGCGAATAGAGCAGCGCTGCACTTTTTGTCCTTAATAAGCATGTGTATGACTTTGGTCCCTATAAGGCTATTGTTACCTGACATTGTGTGTACGTGTGTATATTTGTGACGTGTGTTTGTAAATTTGATCAGCAGTACTGAACGTACACATCGTGAGCTGAACTTTACCTTGACTTCCTTGTACACATCCAGGTGGTAGGCCCTCAGGTGCATGAGCATGTTTGTGGTGCTGCCTCCTTTAGCCGTCACTTTCATCTGACACAGCCTGCAGAGAGGGTAGCCATCACACACCAGAGACCCGTCTGCGTTTTTTGGGTATCCAAAGTATTTCCAGACCGGGGACAGGGCGTCCGTCGTCGGGAGATGAAGCTCCACGGGCTCGTTCTCGGTCCTTACAGGATCAAAAGTTGCCTGAAACAGGTTCAGATCAGACCAATTAGCATAAAAAAACCTCATGTTTTACTAGCATTAGTTAAATTATGAACAACAGATTTGAAGTGACAGCAATTCAAAGGTTGAAAGGTTGGTTTGAAACCAATCCCAGTTTAAAATACTCTCTCCCTTTTTTATTGTTTTCCCCAAATGTAATAAAAACAAATCCAGTTAAGTCCTTAACATCGCAATCTGGCAACCCAAACCATAAGAAAGCATCAGTGTTTAAAGGACAGGTTCCTTTTACTTACTAACTATAATCTATATAAACTATAATTTGCCCATTTGTTAGGGTGTTTACGGTAGCCCTGGTACTCCAGACGTTACAGTTGTTAGTTATCCGTTATACAAGTGAATGAGGAGAGTATAAACATTTCACTGCAACAACGTAAAGATGAACCTCCAGAAACAGGAGTGGATTCCGTACCTTGATCTCATTATACGTTGTCCGGTGATAATCTCTGAGGTGTGTAAACATGTTGGTGGTGTTCCCTCCTTTAGCAGACACTTTCTTTTGGCAGAGTTTGCAGATGGGGAAGCCGTCACTCATAACCAGCCCCGCAGGGTCTCTCGGGTAGCCGAAAAACTTCCACACGGCTGATTTCACCTTCCGCGTCGGAGGATGGAGGTCCGAGGTTCCTGTGTCCAGCTCCAAGACGAACGAGCTCAGTACTTCCTGTGAGAGGGAAAGACCTGGTTAGGATCTGAGGTGTCCTGAGAAGCCTCACACCTCAAACACGAGCGGATAGATCACTTGGTGAAACTTTAATAATAAGAAGTAATAACAACGGCTGGAAAACTGTGTTTAGGAACATGCTACGTCCAATCGTAGGGCGCTAGGGGGCGCTAATACACAACATGTAATTTGTTTTGCTAAAACAAACAAGCAAATCAAAACCAAATTTTTAAAATTTCTTATGTATAAAACTACAGTCCCGCGCACCGAAACATCGCTCCGCTCAGGTACACTGAAATACCTCATGCTGCAGGAGAAAACGTGTGCCTAAATTTCTTCCGTCGTCTTTAAGACAGCAAATGGAAAAACAGGCGCCAAGTTGTAGGACGTATGACAAATTCTAAGTGGAGAAGAGTGCACTAAAGGGAAGAAACAGCCAAGGAGAACTTTTATAAGAAAAAACCACATGCACTTTGATCTGTACCTCGGGTTCGGTGTACACAGTGTTGTGGTTCTCTTTAAGGTGCTGCTTCATGTTTCTCGTAGTCTCTCCCTTGGACACTAACTTCCGAAGGCAGAGTTTACAGAACGGCGCTCCGTCCTCTTCCACGACTCCATCTGCGTTTTTGCGGTATCCGAAATGCTCCCAGAGCGTTGGGTCACACGGGCTGCTGGGGGGGTGGAGGTCAGCGGCCGAGCGGACGTCCTCAAACACCTCGTTAGTCACTGCAGACTGCGCGAAAGAAAGAAAGAGAAAGAGACACACACAGAGAGAGAGAGAGAGAGAGAGATGACTGAAACAGGGATCAGAAAAAGGAACACAAGAAAAGGATTCTGATTACAATGTAACAAAATGAACCCATGTCTAACGAGGTCTTAAGACTCCCATGTCCAATTACACGTCAATCTAAAGTGGGCGTGGCTAATCTAGGTTAGTCTTGCGTAAGCTTGAACAGTCTGAATGAGACTGATTAATGCAGCACGTGAAAGCTAACTACGCTAACGCTAATCCCGGAGCAGTTAATAAGCTCGTACGCACTCGGATTTCGCTGTAGACGCTCCGATGGCAGTCTTTGAGGTGTTTGAACATGTTGGTGGTGTTTCCTCCTTTAGAGGGCACTTTCTGGTGGCATATTTTGCAGATGGGGAAGCCGTCGCACACCACGGTCCCCTCTGCGTCTTTCAGGTATCCAAAATGCTCCCACACGGAGGACGTGACGTTTTGCGTGGGTGGGTAAAGCTGCAGGGTCTCGTTATTCCCCTCGGGCCTCCAGGCTCCGATGGCCTCCTGCAGCCCATGAGAGGAGAGGCAGACACGCACACGCTTAACTTCAGCACGCAACTCTGAAATGAAAGCTGAACACTGGACCATTACACAGCTACACGCACAGATCAATCACACTCATCACTTTTTACTAACTGCTGCGATCTGCTTTGAATTTCTCCGTCTGATTTCGTTGCTTCCTTGGTTCTTTCCTTCCTTTCCTTTTCCCCTTTCCTTCCACCCTTTCCCTCCTTTTTTCCTCTTGATTTTTTTTCCTTCCTGTATTTGTCCTACCTGCTACCCATCCTTCATTCTTCTCACTGACTCATTCTTTATTTCCCGTTCTTTCTTCCTTACTTTTTTCATTCTTTCTTTTTTGTCCTTCCTTATTTCTACCTGTCCTTTTTCTTTGTACATTTCCTTCCCTTCCTGTTTCTTTCCTTCTCACCTTCCATCTTTCCCTGTTTTATTCTTTCTTTTCCCCTTCTTCCTTTCTATCTTCATTTTCTTTCCTGCTATTTCCTTCCTTGTCTTCATTTATTTCTCTTTCCTTACTTCCTTTATTTTTTTTTCTTTTCTTCCTTCTTTATTTTTTCATCATTTTTGGCATGCCAAAATATATTTTGTATTTAGTGACAAAAATGGTATTAATTAGCATTAATTAGCCTATTAAAGCTTCAGAGAGAAAAGCCCACCAATCAGATGCCGGCATGGTTAGACTAATCCCTTATGGCTGTGTTATTCCCAGAGAGACAGCTTGTGCTGGGCGCTGCAGCAGGTTTAGGGCTCGTCACCTGAACCTCCTCGTACACGTCCTGGTGGTTCCTCCGGAGGTGCCTCAGCATGCTGGTGGTGAGGTTCGCTCCTCTGGAGGACACCGTGAGCTTCTGAAGGCAGATTTTACACACCGGAGCTCCGTCTTCTTCAACCTCGCCCTCGGAGTTTTTAGGATATCCGAAGTGATCCCATAACCTGATGTCGATCTGCCGACCGTTCGGTGGACAGAGCTCAAAGGGCTTATAAACTCTTTTCTCAACCGCTGGCTAGAACAACATTCACAAAAGATTTTAGATATTAGTGGTTTATCGTCACCACCCTCATGGATTGCACCTGAGGCTACAGCTGATGAACGTTACCTTGATCTGCTGGTACACGTTCCGATGATTCGCCTTCAGGTGGTGGAACATGTTTCTCGTGTCTCCGTCTTTGGACTCAACTCTCTGGCGACATATTTTGCAGATGGGGAAGCCGTCGAACACGACCGACCCTTCTGCGTCCTTCAGGAACCCGAAATATTCCCAAACGGGATACGTGTTTTGTGTGGGTGGATGAAGCTCTGGAAGCTCAGGTGCGTCTTCAGACATCGGGTTATGGAGAGCTTCCTAAGAGAAGACCAGCAGGTTTCTAAACACGCCAACTAGAGTTACACAATGCTTTATAAATAACATGAGGATCAGAGTAAATTTGTAACACCTCCAACTTCTGAAATTACAAATGTGTCTTCATTATTTACATAATTATTACAAATTTATTACCCCGAGTGACATTAAATCACCTTCGACAAAGGCACCGCTGTGATGAACAGGCTGAGAGGAGAAAATCACACGGCTGTAAATCTGAATCAGCGTATTTACAGTGGCTCTGCTATTCCAGCAGTTGCAGATGTGGAACAACTGATTTCCAAGTTTTATTCATCGTCAGAAAGTCAGAAAGGAAAAGATGAGGGGAAAATGGAAGGAAGTCAGAAAGAAAGTCAGAAAGGAAGAAAAGAATTCAGGAAGTCAGGGAGAAAAAAAAAAGAAGTCAGGAAAGAAGGAAGGAAGAAAGGAAGACATGAAGGAAGGAAATCAGAAAAGAAAAAAGAAAGTCAGGAAAGAAAAAAAAATTATGAAGGAAATCAGTCAGTAATACAGGAAGCAAGGATAGACGTCATAAAGAAGGAAAGACCTCACAGTTAAACGTATAATATGGAGAGAAAACCAAATAAAAGCGTTCTAATGAACTCATCTCTAGTTTATGAAGTCGATATAATAATCAGTTCGGAGACGTGAGGATGACGTGCCGAGCCGAGCGTACCTGAACTTCAGCGTACACGCCCTCATGATTCTCCTGAAGGTGTTTCATCATGTTGGACGAAGACTCCCCCTCCGACGTCACCTTCAGGCCACAAATCTTACAAGCCGGAGCGCCGTCTTCCATCAGGGCACCGTCTGGGTTTTTGAGGTATCCAAAATATTCCCATAATTTGGAGTTCTGCCCATCTGGAGCATAGAGGATTGAAGACGCATGGTCTGGAACGATCTCCTCAGGAGCGGTGGGCTGGAGCAGCGGATAACAGCAGACCAGAGTTCAATAAACTCGAGTGATTAAAGCATTTCTTTAAGACAGTGTATGAGGAGATTCCCTACCCTGATTTCATCGTAGATGGACTTATGATGATCTTTGAGGTGTTTGAACATGTTGGTGGTGTTTCCGCCTTTAGCCGCTACGTTTAAGTAGCAGATTTTGCATATAGGAAAGCCGTCGCAGACCACCGTCCCCTCCGCGTCCTTCAAATAGCCGAAATATTCCCAGACGGCGGATTTCACCCTGTGCGTCGGTGGGAAAAGGACCGGGGCCACCAGTGCGTCCTGTCCTCTCAGGGAACTGGTGGCCACCTACAGTACAATTAAAGAAAAGTCATATTTTAAATTCTGTTCACAATAGAAGACGGTTGGAAACGTGAGAAACGTTTATGAACCTTGATGTCGAAGTACACGGCGTTGTGTTTCTTCCACAGATGCCTGTACAGAAATTTGGTGCTCTCCCCCGGACAGGAAACTTTAACTCGGCAGATTTTACACGTCGGCTGGCCGTCCACCTGGACGACTCCGTCTGCGTCTTTCGGGTATCCGAAATGCTCCCACACGGGCTCGAGGACATCTTGTGGTGGGCAAAGGTCCAACAGCGAGCCCACATCTCCGGTCTGTCTCGGAGTTTGGTCATCATTATCATCACCGCTCAGCTGTAAAAGGAGAAAAGTGACCAAGGTATGGTGTGTGAACGACGACCCAACATCCCTCAACACCTTCACCACGGCCTACGCCAAATAACCAAGCGGCAAGCGGACGCATCGCACGTCTACAGAACTACTCCCATCTCAATCGGATTCCTGAGAAAAATAATAATAATAAAAAAAACTTTAACTTTGAGGATCTAAACAGGGACGTTAACGATTTAAAATTTCACTCCCTGCAGAAAGTGCTACTGCTAGCCTCCGTCTTACAAGTGATCACACGTAAGAACGTTTCATGTTGATCAGCACTTGTTCATGTAGCTTTGTTCAAACCCGGCATTTATCTGTCGGTTTTAGACTACAATTTCTCTTGTAGTCTCTTATATATAGCGTCTGATATCTTTTTCTGCCCTCAAGCTTCAGGATCCCGAAAGCTGCAATCTGATTGGCTCTCCACTTTTTGTGCCACAGTGAGCTTTCTGAAGCATGTAGTTTAATTACGGCGTTTCACTTGTGTAATCCCTCGGTGGTAACTAAATGGCAAATCTTGCATGTTTGTTGAAAAGCTTTGGGATTGGTCGTCTGACATGTCAATCAAATGGCCCTTTTTTGCTAACATAGCAGACTGTTGGCTATATTAATTGACACGCCCGATTCTCTACTGAAACTACACTAACTTTAAACTTAACCGGAATCATGCTAATATTATTTCGTAAAAAAAGGCAGCAGACAGCTGTCTTTACCTCAGGAGTACAAACGCTGTTTAAAATGCTGACCTCAATACCTTTAAACACCTGCTGTGGTGTTCAGAGCTGTAAAGTTCTAACATTTGAACATTTTTACCCTCATTTCTGCGAACTCTGTGGTGTGGTATCTCTGGAGATGGACCATCATGTTGGTGGTGCATCCTCTCGGCGTGCTGACCTTTCTGAGACACAGTTTACAGATCGGGAACCCGTCCGGTACGACCACGCCCTTAGAGTTCCTCAGATATCCAAAATGCTTCCAGACTCCTGATTTCAGAGCCATTTTGGGCGGGTACAGCTCGTCCGGATTGGCCTGAATGGGCGGGGCCCGACTTCTCTCCTTATAAGCCCTGTACCTGCGCCATCCGGTTCTCAACTTCAGCTCCTCGAATAAGGAGTCATGGTAGAACTTCAGGTGGCGCAGCATGTTGGATAAAATGCCCTGCTTGGAGACGATGGACTGCCGGCAGGCTTTACACTTGGGCCGTTCGTTCTCCTCGATCATGCCAGCCGCGTTTTTCGGGTAGCCAAAGTAATCCCAGACGGGGGACAGCGGGAGGATGCTGGGGGGAAACAGCTCAGGCAGGTCGTTCCCTTCCTCTGGACGATTCAGAGGAAACGTTTCATTCGCCAGCTGGGAAAAAAAAAAAAAAAAAAAAGATCTGCTGTTAGATCACAACGACGCCTCCGACAAAACACAATGCAGCAAGCGGCAGTTTTACCTTCACTTCTTCATACTCGGCCTGGTGGTGGCGCCGCAGGTGGTTCAGCATGTTGGACGTGGTTCCATCTTTAGCCGCCACTCTCCGATGGCACATTTTGCACAGCGGGAATCCGTCCTCCTTCAAATCGCCCTCGGTGTTTTTAATAAATCCGAAATATTTCCAAACAGGCGAGTTTCTGCGTTTTACAGGAGGGTGGAGCTCTGTGGTGTCCGAGAGGTCCAGTCTCTGCTCTGCTCCTGCAGGAGCCATCGTGTGCTGCAACAGGAACCGATTCACAACTGATTCACAACTGATTCAGACAAAAAGATTCAATTTAAACAGTTAACATTTAGTCGGAATTAAATAAGTTTAAAAAATATCATAAATAATATAGAAGAAATAAAATAATGAACAGCTGGGTGGAGTGATGAAGCAGAGTCACTGTTACTTCCCTAACAGCATCCAAGAGCTGCATATTAAAAGGAGTAAATTAATTAATCAACACCTTGTGGCCAATCAGAATCCAGTATTGAACAGCGCTGTGGGATAAATCATGTAATTCCCTGAAAAGCTGCATTAACGGTGCTTGTGCTATGATTCTTGTGAAATAAAGATAAAAAGTGATGAACTTCTGACGTTAAGGTCAGAGGTCAGGGGTCGGCGTTTACCTTCAGCTCCGCGTACACGGCTTGGTGATGGTGCTGCAGGTGGCTGTACATGTTGGACGTGTTCCCGTCTTTGGATGCGACGACTTGGTGGCACAGCCTGCAGATGGGGAAGCCGTTCTCTTCCAGTACGCCCTCGTTGTTCATGACGAAGCCGAAGAGCTTCCACACGGCGGATTTGCGAGGCGTTGTGGGCGGATAAAGTTTAAGCGGCTCATCTCCTTCAGGTAACGTTATAACAAGACCAGCAGACTACAGACATACACACAGACAGAGAGAAATACAGTGAAGTGGGCGTGGCCTTTCAACAAACGCTAAGATCATTTTTAGTGCTTTAATTGAATTGTACATTTGAACACACTGGTGTAAAGGTCGTGTCCAGGTCAGACGGGTCAGAGTTACACTCCTACCTTACTGAGGGGACACACGATCTGATGCTGGCTCTGAAGATGGTGTCTCATGTTGCTTGTGCTTCCTGAAGAGCCTGCAGTGAGTTTCCAGCCACAGATCTTACAGCTCGGTCTTCTGTCCCTGTCGTAATGGAAGTACTGCCACACGGCCGATCGGACCTGCCTCTTCCGCCTCGGAGTGGTCGGGACCCTGTGGTCAACGTAATCCGCATCGCCGTCATCATCGCCCTCGTTTTCTTCTTCCTCGCTCTGCTTCTCGACACCACTCCAGTCAGCCATCGGGTGCTGCTCATCCGACTCCACCTTCATGTCCGAATCAGAGGAGTCCAAATCGAGCCACAGGGCATCTGCTCTCTGATACACAAACACACACAACCCCGAGTGAAGCAGCCACAGGCAACTGGGCATAGGGTTTATGGGGCCTTATAGTGAACAAGGTGTGTGGTTTGGGACACACCCACAGTGGAGCTGAGGTTGGAGATAATGTAGTGAATAGAGCATGTGGTTTGGGACAGGCCCACAGTGGAGCTGAGGTTGGAGATAATGTAGTGAACAGGGTGTGTGATTTGGGACACAGCCACAGTGGAGCCGAGGTTGGAGATAAGGTAGTGAACAGGGCGTGTGGTTTGGGACACGCCCACAGTGGAGCTGAGGTTGGAGATAATGTAGTGAACAGGGTGTGTGGTTTGGGACACGCCCACAGTGGAGCTGAGATTGGAGATAATGTAGTGAACAGGGTGTGTGGTTTGGGACACGCCCACAGTGGAGCTGAGGTTGGAGATAATGTAGTGAACAGGGTGTGTGGTTTGGGACACGCCCACAGTGGAGCTGAGATTGGAGATAATGTAGTGAACAGGGTGTGTGGTATGGGACACGCCCACAGTGGAGCTGAGGTTGGAGATAATGTAGTGAACAGGGTGTGTGGTTTGGGACACACCCACAGTGGAGCCGAGGTTGGTGTTTACGTAGAGAATAAGGCGTGTGGTTTGGGACACGCCCACAGTGGAGTGAGGTTGGAGATAATGTAGTGAACAGGGTGTGTGGTTTGGGACACGCCCACAGTGGAACTGTGGAAGTGTGGTGAGATGTGAAATGAGACACAGCCGTACCTTGGCTTCTCGGTAGGCGAAGGCGTGATTTTCCTGCAGGTGCCGCAGCATGTTGGACGTGTTCCCTCTCTTACACGCCACTTTCAGCTGGCACAGTTTACACGTCGGGAAGCCGTAATCCTCCAGCTCGCCTTCTGGATTTATAAAATACTCAAAGTATTCCCAGACTGCGGAACGAGCCTTCTTCTCTGAGGGGAAGTCCCAGAGCGTGGATTTGGCGCATTTCTCAGGAGGGGCGTGGTCAGGAGGCTCGTCGGTGTCGTCGGTTTCCTCCGTCATGTTCATCTAGAACATAAAACTGGATCGAGACCTCATCTTATTTGGGAAAGTTAAACCAGGATCAGAAGGTTTAGTAACCCCACCACCTGCTCCTAACTCGCTACACCAGCGTGATCAGGTGACTGCGCTAACTAAAATCAGGATCAGGTGCTCATGAACCTCCAAGACCAAGAGTGTCCAAAAAATTAAAAACTAGTGTTACCTTTCACACACGTCAGCACGTCCAGCACGTCAAATCCGCACGCTTCCGTCTTTTAATCCTGTTAACGTTCCCGTCCGCCGCCGCGCGCTCACACACACACACGTGTTGTTCTACATTCTGCACGTTCTCCTTCACCTCCACGTGGTCAGTGTGTGCAGCCTAGTTTTGCTCTGGAGCTCGGAGGCTAACACAGCTAACACGTAGCTACCAGTTTAGCAATCGGAGGAACTCATGAGTTTAACTCAAAATATTTTTGCAATTTTAGAGTTGAAACTTGAAACTGAACGCTGTTTGCAATGAGTGTCGAGTTTGTGTAGCTTTTTAAAAAACTTCATTAATTAGATTTCTGTGAAGTGTTTTTTACGTCTGAGTTTCAGTTTCTTATGTTTAGTAAACGTAACACACCATGACATCCATAAACACACACACAAACCCTAGGATGGGGCGGGGTGGGGCGGGGCAGGGTGGGGCGGGGCAGGGTGACGTCTATGATAAAGGCAGTGGGGTGTGGCGCCCGTGTCGGGTGTCGGTGTTAAACCCCATCATTACCCTGGACACAGCCGCAGGATTCCGCCGCCGTCTCGGCCGAGTGCGTCTCAGCCGCTTCCTGCGTCCTCTCGGGCGTCTCTGAGGAGGACCAGCGTCTTCATCCTCACCTGGGGAAACAAACAAACAAGCAAATCAACAAACAAGTAAAGAAATAAACACAGAGTAAACAAACGTGAGAGATTTCAGATAACGTACACTGTGCTAGAAGGCTCTTTGCTTCTGCTAACGTTCCTGTGAATATTAAATATTACATCAACTTTAAAAACTATTTTTAAAGGAATTTGTCTTTGATTTGGTAAATAAAACAGCTAAAATAAAATATCAACATCGTGATGAATTCTGTAAAATTTTGTTCTGAGATAGTTATGATATCTTTTAATTTATTAAACTAATTCAGTTTTTTTAATCACAAACAGAATTGTGCATCTTGAAAATAATAAAATTAGAATTATACGTTTATTATAAATATGTTTATTCTAAACAGGATATACAGGATCGACATCGTGGTCATTTTAGTGTTTTAGATCAATTCATTCCTTTACACACTGAAAGCAGCGGATTTCATTTTGTATTTAATCTATAAAATTATAAAATGTTAAATTTCAGTTTAAGGAAATTCTTTTTTAAATATTCTTATCTTTCATGTCCTGCTGTAAAATGCTGTTTTCCACCCACATTAAAGCTGCAACACACCCATTAATCTGTGATCATTTTTCACACCTAATCAAATGTATTATTTAAAAACAGTTGAAGCAGGAGGTGAACACATGCAGCCTTTAATTCGGACCCGGTGCCACTGCTGCCGACGGGAACCGCCACAGCTACGCCACTCTAGCTACTTTGTTTATTGTAACTATCATGAGCAGCGTTACAGAGGATTAATCTTTTAGACTTGTGTTACTAACTTTGTGTTTCCAAGATAATAAAAAACAGCTGCATCAATAATATCATAGTCATGTCATAGTCACAGCTACACACTATTGTAGCCACCTAGTGGATGTGTTTTGAACTGCAGAGGCAAACAGTTTTAGATACTGCAGAGAATTATGAAATGCTAATATTATTAAGGACTTTATTGAACTTAATTGTGTTTTAAGTCCTGTGACAGTGCACTTTCGCTCAGGATCAATAAAACGTGTCGGTCTCTCTGCGTGAAATGGCCACGTCTCTGCAGCAGATCAGATTTCCTGTCTGAAAGGATGCTTTTGGTTTGTGCTGCATCTTCAGTGCATGCATTATGGATATCTGCATTTCCTGCAGCTCAACTGATAACAGGAGCACGCTGTTCGTCAACCCGACACACACACACACACACTCACACACACACTCTCTGAACAGATTTACGGTCGGTCAGGGTCAGAAATCAATGTTATCAACAGTGCATGGAGAGACACTAAAACACGTTACATCACAGCACTGTCGAGTTCTGGGCTCTGATTGGACGGCGTGTGACAGTAGCGCAGCTGCAGACGGATGGCTCCGATCACGGACGTCCCATAAGGTTAAATGTAAACAGAAACGGATAAAAAGCACAACGTGGTGTTCTTTAATGATGAACAATCCCTGCAGTATAAGAGGAATCACACACTTCGTTTACAGGACATGCTGTGACGGGGAAACAGCAGACGTCTGCATGGTGACGGGGACGCCGCTTCATCACACCTGCATGCAGCATGGCGTGGATTAGTTTACTACAACAGCACTACACACAGTGTGTTAATGAGGAGGCTCTGGGTTCGGATCCTCAGGGGAAAAGATTTAAAGAAGGCTATAATTAGTATGCAAATGACCCAACGGTAATATGACGTATGCAAATGATGTCGCCTGAATTTTTGCATATGCAAATTAGGCTGACAGTAGAGGAAAGACTGATCCGTGCAGGTTGTTCAGAAAACAGCGCGCGCGCACGCACACACTCTTTCTCACTGCATTATGAGGAAGATTATGGTGCGTTAGTGAGTAGGGTGATGTACCCGGAGCACAGGGCCAGCAGGCCGGGGGGGTGTGTGTGAGAGAGAGGGAGAGCGGCCGCGGTCTCTCCTCCTCCCCGTCCTCCGAGGAGTCTAGCGGGGCGAACAGGCTGATGTCCAGCGCGGAGCCGCTGCAGCCGGATGACCGCTCGCTCCTCTCCACTTCCTGTCCGTCTCTTTCGTCTTCCAGCTTCACCACGACGAACGGATCTCCGCAGACGCTTTTCTCTTCCTCCTCCTCTTTCAGCGCGTCCTCCTCTTCGTCCTCCTCGGTGTGCGGAAAACTTTGGAAAAACATCGCTTTCTCCGGTCCGCCTTTCATCCTCTTTTATCGCGTTGACAGTTTTAAAATGCCGGTGAAATACATGTAAAGTCGATAATCAGCACTGTAGAATAAAACTGCTCGCAGTGGTGAGGAAAAAAAGACGCGAATAAATGCTTATTTCCGAGGCTAGTAATGGCTTCTTGCTAGCCCTATATTACCACAGCGATATCTCGCCTCAGTGGGCGTTTCCGCTTTCACCGGAAGTCACCTGCTAGTCTATAAATGGCGGTTATTTCCGCTATGATCGTTATGGCGAATCGTTTATTAGTGCCAGCGTGCACTACTACATTATTCATCACTAAAATAAGAGGCTTCTGATACAGTATAGCTAGCACCAAAACAAACATCACTCCACTGGGGGCGTGTCTCAAGACACACACACACACACACCCTATTCACTATATAGTGTACATAAACACCATCATCACTCCAGTGTGGGTGTGTCCCAAACCACACACCCTATTCATTATACTGTATATTGCACATAAACACCACTGTGGGTGTGTCCCAAACCACACGCCCTATTTACTATACTGTACAGTGCACATAAACACCATCATCACTCCACTGTCTGGAGTTTACACATTCTCCCCGTGCCTGTGTGGGTTTCCTCCAGGTGTTCCGGTTTCCTCCCACAGCCCAAACACATGCAGATTAGCTCCCCTGGCTGCTCTAAACTGACCACAGGTGTGTGCGAGTGTGAATGTCTGTGTGTCTCTGTGTTAGCCCTGTGATAGATTAGTGACCTGCCCAGGGTGTAACCCCGCCTCTCACCTGCAGTCAGCTGGGATTGACTCCAGTTTCCCCACCACCCTGACGGATACCTAACCCTCGGTATAGATAATGGATGGGCGGATGGATGAACAGTCCACTATGGGGTGACCCAAACAACAGGCCCCATACAATATTTTGTGCACATATACATCCTAATCACACCACTGTGGGCGTGTCCCAAACCATACATCCCAATTACTATATATAGTTATAGTGCCTCGGGCCCTCACTGCAAGATTCTGTAATAGTTTCTACCCTCAAGCTATCAGACTCCTGAACACCTAGTGACTGGACTGACATACGCATATATACACACCAAAAAAAAACCAAAAAAAAAACACGCTGCATATTTTGCACCTCATATTATATATTAACATATAATAAATATATTATTGTCTTGTATGTAGCACCTTGGTCCTGGAGAAACGCTGTCTCGGTTCACTGTAAACTGTATTACATGTATATGGTTTGAAATGACAATAAAAGCCACTTGACTTGACTTGACTTGACTAGTACATAAACCCTCTCAGCCCACAAACCATACACTATTTACAGCACTATGCACTTTTGGACAGAAAGGCCAATAGTCCACTACATAGTGATGGATTGAGACATGTCCCTTTTGTGGCAGCAGCATCAATGGATCTTCTATTGATTAAACGGCCTAAAGCATTTCACTTCCTCATTACTGATTGACAAAATAAAAGTATTTGTTCACACTGGGTCAGAATAATTATTTTTCTTCACTTGTGTAGTGTGCAATATATATATATAACCCACCTGAGATTTACTTGTGTTGTAAAGGAATACAAATAACTTCTCTTTGTTAAAAATCAGGGAATTTACTAGATTACTAAATACAAAGTTTTTTTTAACATGATTGAATGTGACTGGTTCAAAACTTTAGATTCTAGTGACATCACAAGCTCATATTTAGCCACGCCCTGAATCAATTTGTTAGAAAACCGCAGAGCATAAACAATTTTGTCGTTTATGCTTCAGATAGAACATTTAATAGTTTTAAAATGTATTTTCTAAAAGATAAAGACCTGTAGTCTTTGCAGAGACATTTCCATAGATGACAAAATGACTCATCTTTAACTTAACTTATTTCCTGCAAGAAACTAATGTTATGATGTTATCCTCCATTGCCTCCAAATGAAATAAATCTTTCTCCACAAATAAATCATTCATCATCTTTTGAAGGAGGAACATTTACATTATCTTACACTCTGGCTTCAGGTGTTATAGCCAGAGTATATTTTTCCCTTTATATTTTGAGTAGTTTGGATTTTTATAGGACATTTAATAATTATCATAAATATCACATCACATATGTATGAATGATATTTTCTTTAATAACATATTTAATGTGTTAAATCATTTGATGATCAGACTTAATTTCTATTATCTTATTTAGACTAAAATCCATTTTTGTGGGGGGTTACGCTCTGATGTGAGCATATATTAACATTCCTGTGCTTCATTTGCAATTTTTATTTATAAATGTGTAATTTTTTTAATAATATCTTATACCAAATAAATAAGTTCCGTAGATTCTCCTAACTTTATCTACATGACATGACTTATAAAGTACTTCATAAATTTAAACAAGCAAGCTTTATGGCGCCTACAGGTGACTTTTATTTTGTATCCTGATTAGTCAGGTCTGACTGGATTCTCTGAGCTGCTAAGCTAAAGGCAGAAACGTCCGTCCGTTTTGAGACAATTTGACAGCAACATGCATATTTCAGAGATTCCCAGGTGAGATTCATAATTGATTTAAGATCTTTAACAGCGGATGCATTTCTCTGAAGTCGTGTTTAGCTTAAAAATCGCAGCGTTTTCCTTTTTTTATTGTTCAAGGGTATGAGTGGACTGTAGAAGGCGGAAGCGCCCGTTTTGCGCAGAATCACTCATCAAAAAAAAATAAATAAATAAAAAAATCTTTGTATGGAGTCGGAGCGCGTGCACACTGCGTGTATCAGGGAGCTGTGTGCGTAAATGTGACGCAGCCACAAATAAAAGATCACACAGCTGCATGAACTTAATATAATATAACTTAATCGCGCTAAGGCATGGGCTGTGTCCCAAACCGCACACTTAAAATACTAAAATAGCGTGCTAGATAGTGCCCCACCTACCTGTAGGGTTTATAGCGACTTCTTTGGGCGTACTGTTTTAGTGTTAGTGATTTGGGAAGCAGCCTGATTCTGCTGAATAAACATTGTTTATTATTTTATGTAATAGTCCAAATTTACCATTAGAAATTTCACTACATGACGTGACCAGTAGTTGCTTTGTGGAATTGTTTCAATCTTTATTTAAGGGCCCTAGTTTTTATACCCTGCGTTTAGTGCACTGTGTGTTCAGTAGGAAGCCTTGTTTCACTTTTGTATAAGTGCCCTGTATAGGGTATGAAATAATGGATCATAGACCCTATGTAGTGCACTGAATGTCCAAACAGAGGGCAGAACAACTGCCCTATATAGGGTGTGTAATAGAGCCTGTCAAGTGCACTACACAAATGTACTACCTAGGGTATAATAGAGTGTGCATTTAATGCTTTGCTTAATGTTCTGAGGAAAAGGTGTGTGTGTGTGTGTGTGTGTGTGTGTGTGTTCAGCAGCTGCAGACGGATTGAGGCTGTGTTCACTAGCGCCCCTGCTGGTCTGGAGAGCTTTAAGGCTCATGCTGTGTTTCAGGAGATCGCTAAAAAGCTGGAGCAGGTACGTGTCCTGATGTGTGTGAAGGAAAAACACACACTGTCTTCATAACTAATAAATATAACAAAGAGATTGTGTGTGTGTGTGCGCAGGAAGGTGATCAGTACGTGAAGAAGATCGGTGGTGTGTTTGCTTTCAAAGTGAAGGACGGCCCAGACGGCAAAGAGGCCACCTGGATCGTGAACGTGCGTGACGGAAAGGGCTGCGTCCACAACGACACCTGTGAGTTTTGGCGATGCTGAATTCTGGATTCTGATTGGTCAGAAGGAGTTGATTAACATTCTGTAACAGCAGCTCTGACGGGAGTGCAGGTTTATATTAATGTGCTCGCTGTAATGTTATTGTTTCTATAGTAACAGCTCATTCAGCACTGCTTATAGCTGCTATAACATAAGCAATAGTGTCATAAATCTGACGTGTAACTGGGGGATTGACGAATTAGGGATTGTAGATCGACAAAAATGTCATATGATACGTTAAGACATTTCTATAATTAATGATATTGACCCTTGAGGAAAAACTCCTTATCCTCTATTTTGGTTTCTTTTTTCCAGCTAAGAAGGTGGACTGTACCATGTTGATGGCAGATTCTGACCTCCTGGACCTCCTGACGGGGAAGATAAACCCTCAGACTGTGAGACCCTAAAACATCTGTTTCATATCTGTACATGTCTAAAAAATAAATTTAAATGAAATGAGTATTCAGCTTTACGTTCTTCATTTGGCACTTTTAAGTGTTCTAATGATTTAATTTAGCTTTACCTTCTACAACAAATCACTCACTTCCAACTCCGTGTTAAACACTGTGTTTCCTTTCTGTTGGAATATTCCAGGCATTTTTTCAGGGAAAGCTGAAGATCACAGGGAACATGGGAATGGCCATGAAGCTCCAGAACCTGCAGCTACAACCGGGCAAAGCTAAGCTGTGAGACTCCGCCCACGTGGAAGAGCGTCCCCTCCATCAGCGGGACTCGAGTAGGGACGGAGAGTCTCGTCTCTTCTTTCTGTGCTTCAGTCTTCAGACCAGTGTTTAGAACACAACTTGGAGGACGTAGCTGATCTACAAACACTCACCACTAAACCTGAGATCAGCACGACTGAGCTCCGACATGTTCCCACCTCAACACCGGCTCGTTTCCCACCTCAACACCGGCTCGTTTCCCAGTCCTTCTTTACTCCTTTATTCCTTCTCGAACACACTCGGGAATGTTTGTGAAAGTGACAGTTTGGCTAAAAGTGAAACATACACACAGTCCCACTCAGACAGTCGACCGTGACACATTTGATGGGCGGAGTTTAGAGTGACGACTTAAAACAATCTGTGATTGGTCGTCTGCAGTGTCCGTCAGATTCCCTCTTTCTGTTAAACATCTCTAAATCTGCCATGTGAGGTTAGAGATGGGACTTTGTGTATGTTTACTCTTTAAGCAAACTGTCACGTGAACGTTATGAGAGTGTTGATTAAAGTGAGCAGGAAACGGGACTCGTGCTGCATTCATGTCACGTTGTGACGCAGGCGAACACGTTACCCGGCCAAGCTTGTGCTTAGTCCTTACAAACAAACGCGCATCCAAACTGAACCATTCCAAGCGGCTCGACTGCTTTTCTGTCACGGTGGAAATTGTGTAATTTTAACAGCCCCATCAGCAGAACTGGGGAAACCACAGGGAGCACGCTTTTAGTGTTCACGTATTTCTGCCTCATTACTCTCTAAAAATGTTTTTTCCTTGATGTTTTTTAGCATAATATCTTCCCAATCATCAGGAAGCAAGTGGAGAAATTCATCAGCTCTGATTGTTGAAAAATAGAGTAATATTCCAACTATAAAACTTTCCACAGATTCTCCAAGGAAAGGCAGAGTGTCTATGTAGGCAGCAGCCTCACTTCCAAGTTGGTTGGAAAAATCTGGTGGCATCAGAAATCTCTCAAAATTCCGTCTTCCCACGTGACATGAATGCTGCATTCAGAAGCAGGACTGAGAAGCAAAGATCCAGAACCTGATAATAATAATAATAATAATAATAATAATAATAATAATAATAATAATTACGTCAGTGTAATAGTCCTAACATTAAGCATTTAACATACTAACGCTCCTGATTTTCAGTGATAATCCGGTAATCTGATCCGGGGATGTTTTCCCTTTCAGTTGCAACACACGTCCTTCTGCAGAGCGTCTCAGGGTCAGCATGGGCGGGGCTTAAAGTTACATATGATCACATCACAATAGCACAATGTTACAAAAAAGTGTTTTAAAAAAACGTTAGTCTTGGAAGCGATCGTGGCTGCTGGCTTTGACTGGACAGTGTAGTAGTTTACAATAGTTCAGTGTCATAATGCTGTAGAAGTAACGTTAACATCAGCTAAGCTAAAGAAATGTGCAGCTAATGTTTGGCTAACTGGCTGGCTTAGCAAATGTTGCTACACTGCTATCATGTGATATGGGGGAAAAACCTTTAGTGATGGGTGATATCATGTGATCAAATGTAATTTAAGCTCTTGTAGATCCTAAGACCTCTGAATCTCAGTAAAATCAAGTGACCTGGAGAGTGTGTGTGTGTGTGTGTGTGTGTGTGTGTGTGTGTGTGTGTGTGTGTGTGTGTGTGTGTGTGTGTGTGTG
>JAQQZX010000015.1:20727440-20739044 GCA_030068355.1 Notoglanidium maculatum | reverse complement strand
ATGTGCTTGGAGGTCAGAGTGTGTGTGTGTGTGTGTGTGTGTGTGTGTGTGTGTGTGTGTGTGTGTGTGTGTGTGTGGGACTGGCTGTGTGTAAGGGCAAAACCAACAGATGCACTTTATTTTTATTCACCTCTCTCTGTCTCTCTCTTGTCTTACTCTTTCTCTCCCCCTTCTCTGTCTCTATCTTCCTGTCCACCTCTCTTCATTTCTTTCTTATTTCTGTCTCCCTCCCACTGTCTCTTTCTTAATCTCTCTCATCCCGTATTTCTCTCTTTCTCTCATCTCTGCATCTCCTTTGTCCTCTGTTTTCTCTGACTGTATCTTCATGTTATTATACTTCTCTCTCTCTCTCTGTCTCTCAGGTTTAACCATCTCTCCGCTCTCTCCGTGGCTGAGGACTCCTTCTCTCACCTGTCCAAGCTGCAGGTGTTGGACATCGGGCACGGAAACGTCACACCCCACCACAGAGTCAACTTAGAGGAAGACTACACAGAAAACGAAGAAGAGGAGGTGCAACCCGAACAACTGATAAACTGAAGAGAATAATCTAATGAGAGTTATACTATATAGAGTGTAGATGCAGGTCATGTGACTTTGAGTATGATTAATGGTTTATTTAATGACTCTCAGTGTTAGTAATGATATGAGGGTGCAGATGATGGGGGTCATGTGACTCAGTATTGGAAATGATATGAGGGTGTAGATGATGGAGGTCATGTGACTCAGTGTTGGAAATGATATGAGGGTGTAGGTGATGCGAGTCTGAGCAGCTCGGCTTGTATAAATATGTAAAGTTTTTATCTTTAGGCTAAATTTGCACATCATTTACAGTGTGTGTAGAAAGTCCATTAACCTCAGCATCATTTATCTCAGAAACCACTTTAACTTCCTCTCTGAAATATCATTCGCCTCAAAGCACTATGGGAAAATAATACAAACGCTCTAAAGGAATTAGCCTAGATGGATTATTGTTATTTTATCTCTTTAACGTTTTCTTCTGGAGCAGATAGATTTCTGTTGGATGTTTGCCTTTTTTCTAATTGAAAACAAAAGTATGGAAGGAGCAGGCGATGACTCGTGTGGCGCCGAGGACAAAAACTTCACACTGAGAAATTTTTACATTTTTGTCTGTATACAAAAAAAGAAAAATTTATAATAATTAAAAAATAATAATTAAAGACTCACTAATATTCTACTATTGGAAATGCCGACGACAGCTTCAGGAGTTTTTGCTTGATGTCGGAAAGCAAAAAATGTGATTTAATTTTATTACTAAATTCCACAGATTAAAATGTTGTATTTATTTTTATATTCATTCCACATCCAGTAAAAGGATATTTTTATTCAGTCTGACAGTATTCACATTCACACAGAAGATATGAAAAAGTGTCATTGAGATAATCATCATAACATCATATTTATGTTATTTTGAATGTTTAAATTTACTCTTGATAAATATGCTGTGATGTGTTTAACTCCTGGACTTATTTTTGTATTTATGTTTTATACAGATAATCACATTTTTTGGCACTTATTTGACAATAAGTAAATCTAGGGTTTATTTTTTAAAATGTTTGTCAGCTTCAGAAAATCCCCCCAAACTGTTGACATATTAAATATAATTAGCTTCAGTGGTGTGAATTTTTACACTAATTCAACATGAAAAACAGGCAATTGTTTATGAATCCAGTAAAGATTCTGAGACATGGTTTAGCCAGGTAACACACACACACACACACACACACACACACACACACACACAGCCACGCGTCTGTCTCTGGTGCAGGATATCAGAATCCTACTCATGCCTTTTTTTTTGCTTGTAATATTTTATCGTTCACACCCGACACACAGCAGATGGTTCCTATTTTTGCGAAAGGCGAAGCTTGTTCAGGGCGTGATGAGGTCGAGTTTAACGACAGATCCACACTGAGGGACATTAGTACCACCTTCATACTGTTTCCACCCGTACATGCCAGAACCAGGCCTTTGCCTTTGAAACCAAAAAGCAATAAAGCACAGAGCGAGAGGTTTAAAGTTGGAGAATTTGGCTTTGTCAAAGGTCATTCCAGGAAAAAAAAAGGTTTCAAACAAGAAAGCTTTACAGAAATCAGCAGCAGGTCTCCAGATTTCCTGTGCCTTCATGTCTGTGCAGATTTGACTCAAAACATTTGGCTGGAGGCTTCTGATCTGAGGCACAGATGGAGAGAGCCCAGCTCGCATGAACTTTCTTTTCTCTTTCTCTTCCTTTATGTTATTCATTACAGTGGCTGAGTGCACTACCACTAGTGTCAAATAGCCTGCGTTTATGTTGGCTGGAAGCAGCAGAGATGATAAAGATGCATTACACACAACACAGCACTTATAAAGTGCTAACGGTTCACTTGCTAGCTAAATTAAAACCTAAACATCGTGTGAATCGTTACCAGCCTGAGGCAACATTGGCTTCTACCTAGCTACCAATAACCAACCGCTGACACGATGAAGCTGATTTAGCTAAGAACAGACAAGCTCACCTTCCATACAGGAGATTGCTAGCTGTCATAGCTCAACTGACTAATGGCCTAACGTTAGCTGCCATTCTCAATGCTAATTCTAAAACAATTCTGAAATGTAAAATTTAGCTGATGGCTAATACGAGCAAGGGAACTCCAGATCAACACCACTGTCTCTTTGTGATGCTAACTCTGTAGAAGCTAATTTTGCATTGATTAATAAATACAAACAATAACCAATGGGATAAAAACTTGTAGTTGTTGTTGTTGCTAGTGGACTCAGACTTCTATACACAGAGACCGAGGTTTATTATATATTACATTTTATAATGAACTCTGGACTGGTCCACATGCTAACACATGGCTAATAGCAAAATCATAATGGTAGCTGATGAAATGTTTCAAATATTATGAATAAGATTAGAAATAATAATAATAATAATAATAATAATAATAATAATAGTAATCCCATTTTAGCTAATAGCATGTTAACTTTAGCCTAAGCTGCAAATGCTAAGCATTCAACATTCTTATACACTTTTTTTTTTGTTTTTTTTAAAACTAAGAACGAAGTATTTTCTATATTGCAACATCATATTTATGGTGTTTTGTACACAGCAAATAAATTATTTTTGAAAAAAAAAAGGTTCATCTGTTTGTTTTTTCTCCTTATAATATGTAATATTGATATTGCGATAACTTTTCACAATGCACTTTCTCACGTGGAATAGGAGCGATTTTACAGACTTTCAAACATTATGTGAATTTATTTTCGTAAACGTTAAATTGCACTTTTCTTTTTTTTCTGCGATTTTGTGGGTGCTGATAAATTACAATGAATCCAGGTGGATGCAAGTGCAGATCGATCTTTATTCAATAAACAAATAACAAACAAACACAGGCAAGGAAAAAAATGAGAAAAATTAAAACAAAGGACCAGAGCTAGGCTAGGCTAGGCTAGGCTAACGCCCCATAAAGACAAACTACTTAGACAATAATAACCACAACACTCAAGAGCCAAGTGGAGAAACTTATATAAGCGAGCTAATCAGGGGACACAAACACAGGCAGTGACGCAGACAACAGAAGAAGACATTCAGGTGTGTGAGTGAGGCTGCCCTCTGGTGGTCTGGGGGGATTCGTCTACGATGAGTGCGACATTTTTTTAAAATGTTTTTTAAAAATCAATTACGGCTTTGCTCTTAATTATTAAGGATGTTGTTAAATAATACATTTTTAAGCATCTTTTCTATACATTAATTCAGTTTTTTAAATATATCACAGGTATTGTGATATCTTTTTTATGTCTTTTATATTTTTTTCCATGTCCAACTTTTGTACTGAATCTTTAAAATGGTCATTGTAAAATTTGCAATGATCTGATGTTAAATACACACCTCACAGAAATTTCACAGATTTTTGTTGAATGTAACAACTCTTTTGCGGACAGTTTACTGCCAATAATATTACTTCACTCGTGTTCTACAGCGTATATCCGTCAGGGTGGTGGGGAAGCTGGAGCCAATCCCCGCTGAGTGCAGGTGAGAGGCGGGGTTACACCCTGGGCAGGTCACTAATCTATCACAGGGCTAACATAGAGATGAACAACCTTACACACTCACTCACACACACACCTATGGGCAATTTAGAGCAGCCAGGTGACCTAATCTGCATGTGTTTGGGCTGTGGGAGGAAACCGGAGCACCCAGAGGAAACCCACACAGACACAGGGAGAACATGCACACTCCAGGATCAGACCCAGGCCCTTCATGTTGCGAGGCGACGGCGCTAACCACTGCACCACCCTGATGCGCTGCTAAACAGGACCTGAGGAGTTTTCCTCACCAAGTATTTTGTTGTGAACTCTTGAAACTCTGTCATAATGGACTGAAAATATATCTCAGTTTTTCCCCTACTGCAAGAAAATACCTTATTTTTCAGTTTATTTAGTGGCTCTTATTATTCTTGAAGCCTAATGGTTAAAATGCTTTTAGAAATGTTATTTTTGGAATAAAAGTGCAAGTTTAATAGATAAATATATATATCAAATTTCCCGTAAGCACAATTCTGCTACAGCAGGTTATAAACAGAACGATCAGAAGAGAGTAGCGGAAAATGGCGCTGCCACATCTCCCGCTGCTCGGTACAACTGCTGCACATCACCACGTTGCGCCTTCTCTCTACTAATCTGTGTAATCATGTGAACACTGGACATGCGGTACGGAGGAAGCTCTAAAAACCCCGCTAAAGCAAAAAAGCAAGGAACGTGAAAAGCTGGAGAACATCTGGTGCGTTCTCTAACTGAGAGGACCGAGGTCATTCAGGGAGCAACAACTTGGGTCTAATTTAGGGAAATGACGTGAGCATGGGGGCGTGTGACTGACGTGCAAACTTATACAAAATCCAGCAAAATTCTCCCCAGTCAGAGAGAATTAGATAACTTCATCACTTTATCTGCAAAGCAACGTCACCCTGAACACCTCGGGCTTTAGACATTTATCATTAACATCTCCACGACTTGAGTTTTTTTTAGTTTAAAGTTTTAAGTCGAGTGTTTGCACTGACGTCTCCGCTGCTTCTACGCTGGATGCCTAATGAATGTGATGTGGGTGAAAATGGTGAGGGAGAAAAGCTGCTTTAGGAGCTAGCACTGAAACCTGACTGCTATCACACCAAGAAAAATGTTCTTCCATGGAATGGCACTGGAGCCAAACAAACACGTCCCACAGGAACGAGGGGAACACAGCACCAAGCACCAGCTCGCAGCGGCATCACTTAATTAAACATACACTTGTTGATGTCGGCTCCAGCGTGGAGTTTTCCTTTAAAACCACTTTAAAAGCTGCTTTTGTTTACATTTACTCTGCAGGACCATTTACAAGTTCCCTCCACAACACCTCAGGATCATCACAATCTCCATCTGAGACTCATGAAGCAATCACGGTATTGTGTGACGCCTCGCCTGTACGTCCTCTGATAGCCAGCTGTGATGAGACTGTGATGACTGCGTGACGACGACGATGACGACGATGATGATGATGATGATGTGCATCTCAGCCAGCGAGCAGGATGATGAGACTCTCCTGCGCTCTACATGGCTGTGATCGGCTTCGAGCTCACGATCCGTTCATGACAATCACCATCAGTCCCGTTATCTCAGGCCTCCTATTAAGACAAGAGATTCGTTTTTTCAAGGCCAGAAAGTGGAGTAGGTTTTTAAACAGCAGTCGATTCGAAGACCAACCCCAGGATCAATTTCACAAGCTGATGCAAAAGACCGAAGACAAAAAAAATGAAATGGCTGTATTACAGACCACATGCAGGGAGATGGATGCTGAGTCACGTTCCAATCCTGGAAAACAACTTCCAGATTTTCTTTTTTATCTAACGTTAGAACGAGACTGCTGAGGGAAAAAACGGCCACGAGAACACAAGCTGGTGGTGCAGATTGCTCTATGACACGCTGTAAGTCTTAAAAATTACACTTTAATCATTTAAAATAATCATTTTTCAGCAGCGAGTCTGAGAAAACTTTTCTGTAACCATTCCACAAAATGTGTTTCCCCGTCTCAGGCTCAGCATCTCATTTTCAACAAGGATTCTTTGCTTAAAATGGCGGCGTTTTGCTCTTAAATGAGTAACAGCTTTGAGTTATTAGCATAAAATGAACAAACACACAACATGTGCCACCAGCATGTTAATTACTTTCTAATGATTTAGGTAAAATGTATTTTTTTTAAGTAAAAAATTGTTTTCAGTCTATAATCTATGTTACAAGGTTGAACGTTTAAACCGAACTCATCACTCTGTATCACAACACTGTAAAAAAAACAAACAACAACAGTTAAGTTAATGGATTTTTCTTCTTCGAAATGATTTTCAGGAAACGTCTCTTCAGTTTAACACCTGTACCCGTTGTCTGCATTGCAGGTACAGTTTCTAGTTTTACGCCGACCTCCGGGCTGTTTTACACGTAACACAGAAATAGATGTGCTGTTTTACTCTCAAGTGCACAAATTCATCAGCATTTGCATAAAACATGCTAATTATTCTGCTGTTTGTTTTCACACATCTGCATCCAACATCGCTTTAGATCTGAAAGGGTTGTTTTCTCAGAACGCATGTACAAATGTAAAAATCTTCCTGCCTTGAATATAAAAAAGAGAGAATTAGCATACCAAGCTACACGGGGCTACACACGTCAAATCCGGTTATTTTATTTCCACCATCTCCGGTGCGACTGAAGGGAAATGTTCTTTATGGGAAGAGTGAGAGGAGAAAAAAATACATTTAGGAACGTCACATCAAGTTTAAAATGAACATGAGAAATATGGATAAATAGATAAATAAATAACTAGATAAAGCAAACAAGAAAGGAAACAGTAGGAAAATACACAGAGATTAAATATCAATATCCCAAAAATTGACGGCTCCATATCAGGGTTACACTGCCGTTACTGGATCCAGGAACCAAAGAAAGTTCCCCAAATGTCCATGCTAGTTGCTAACCAACTCTTTAACTTGGTCTCACATGACTGGTGGTTGTGAAATATACAGTATATTTCCACACAAAAGCTTTAACAGCAGGTACACAATTCAGAGCTAGCTTGTTAAGGGTTATTAGCATGACTTAGCATGCTAGCACAATCCAGGAAGTGCAGTACATCACTGTTGTTAGTGTGGGGGTTACAAACATTGCAAGGTTGATTTTAGGTCTTGAATCGATCTGATTTTACCTCGCAGCATGGATTAGCATGATTCATTCCTATCCAGCTAGCTTGAAAAGCAATGTCAGGTTAATTTAGCAAGTGATTAGCATGGATGTTGGCAGACAATCTCAAACAATCCTAAAACACAAAATCTACTAAAGTAAAATCAATCAGAATAATCTCTCCTCTCCACATCCTGATTTATAAAGTCACAGGAACAGTTCTTTGGGCTAAAGGCTTTGATCCGTCTGATGCGTCCTCGCCAGATCGCAGCTCTTGATATCTGAGCGAGGTTCTTCATCTTCGAACCCAGCGCAGACTCCTGAGGTGCATCATCCTGCCTTCACGCTAGCAAGCAACAAAGTGTTGGATCGTTTTAAAGGTATTCGCACAAAACAAAGCCGCGATTTCTGCGATACGGACATTTGAATAGAGATCTTCTTAATCCTACGATATTAGATATCACACGTTAAAGTTTCCTCTTTCCACACGAGTGTTTCCTCGGTCCGGTCCATCTGCACACGTGGGCCGAGGTTTCTTCACCTCCTCGCTCACAGATTTAGTTCCTACCTCAAACTGTTCGAATTTACTGTTCTTTCGGCCAGTACTGTTTCTCATACCGGGCCACGCCCACAGGAGACAAACTACAAGTGACACGCTGGCGTGGATGAAGAGTTACAAAGTGCTAACATGAGTTAGCTTATTAGCACTGTAAAGAGGAATGTAGAATTCAGGTTAGTTGGAACGTCACGGTTTCCCAAAATCCAACCTGATTTTAGAATTTTAAAGTCGGGCTTCACAAAACCAAATAAAAGAAATCTACGAATGCTGCTCCATCCCCTCAAAATAAAACACAACACGAAACATAAACCCGAATTAAATTACGGCATGAAACAAAATCCATTAACCCTATGGTACGTCCTTTATGTCCAGATCGTCCAACATGGCAGCTATACGTTGGTCTCGAGGCCGTTCATGTCGATGGAGCAGTGCTCCTTGTCCTTGTGTTTAAGGTGACGTGGGGGCACCGGGGGTACTTTCCTTTCAGGGGGCGGGGGCCGCACTCCTTCCTCTAACTGCATGAGGCGAGCGACATCCGGGGAAATGAGCTCAGGTTTGCCCCCTGCTGGCAGCGGCTGGAAACTGCCGTTATTCTGCTGGCAGTTCATGGGCTGCTGGGTGTGGACGGGTTTCGTCTCGCAGATTAGAGGAACCTGAAGAGAGAAGGAGAATATATGAAAGTGGGAGAGACGATAAACTTGACAGTGGATATGTTTCAGAACAATATTCTTAGCTGAAGGTGCAGTGAATAGAACAAACTCATTCTCTGTGGTTATCTTTATGTCCCTCCTGTCAGTTATGTTTGAGACACACCCCCAAGATCCTTCACTCCGCCCCCATCTTCACCACTCACATATAAAAGCATGATGGTGTTCAGTTCTAAATGGCAGCATTTTGGGAAAAAGTTTGGAATTACAACAAAAAAAGGAAATCTAGGCTTTTTTCCAAGATGGATGAATCCTGCTGACTGCAAAGGGGATGAAGTGGGTTACTCAATTAGATACATTTCTCCTGGACAGGAAATTACATCATTAATTTGCATTTTTCATGTTTTATATCTGGTTCCAGCTTGTAAACTAGTTAGTTATAGCTGGCTATTATAGTGTGAAAGCGACGGTAATGGTAATCTGGGCTGGATGTGAGATTCAGGGGATCCAGTGTCATGAAATGTTGCTGTGGCTGTAAACTTCTTCCAAACCTGCTCGCTGAATCATCCTTGTGTTAACAAATCATGTTCAGGTTATTTGACATGTCTGTATCTCGCAGTAGCATAGTACCCTTAGTCAGCTACATGTTAGCTAGCTAGCTAACAATCTCATGTAGTTAATCTCCGCCCAGCCGCCAAAATTGTGTTTCTATTGTTTTATCTTCTCTTAAAACCTTGGAAAAGCCGAAATCCTGCCATGTTTAGCATTTTTAATACAAAATTCAGATCTGTGTATAAACACTGGACTGAAACCAGGGTACCAAAGTAGCGCACATCAGCCCCGTCCTTCCTCTGATAGTCCTTTTTTTTTTTTTGAAAACTGGGAAAATGAGACGTATTTAATCCATCCAGAGGCAGTGCGCCCACATATTTTGGCAGATAGCTGATAATGGGATCGTCGTGCACACATGGAGTCCATTAAAACCGCAAGTCTACACAGACTGAACCTTTAATCTCAATCACAACATCTAAAAAGCAAACGTTCATGCAAAATCTGTACAAAAATGTCACACTTTACCTTAAAGGCGCTCGATCTGTCGTATGTGACGTATGTGTGTGTGTGTATGTGTGTGTGTGGTTTACTTCTTTAGTTTTGCAGTAGAGTGTTCACACTGACATAGCCAACAAGTACCTCGCAACAAGTACCAAGTAGCCTCGTAGGTTTATTAGGATTATTAGGATTAGTAGGATTATTGCTGGTGTGAGAGGAAAATGCATGCATATCTTCAAGGTTCCTTCATTCCAGTGTGTTGTGTTTGAGAGCAAGTTGATAAATCGGTGTATCAGTAATGAAGATAAGTGTTTAGCACCACCGTCTGCTGTTCTTAAAAGCCCCTCGTAAATACAGCTGCTGTCTGCTGAAAACCGATCCAGCAGCTCTTCAGTGTGTAACAGCAGATAATGAAATTCTCACAGTAATGCTAAGTGAAGATCCTGCTGATGAATCGCTTTATTAAGTGTGTGAACTTCCTGCATCACTCCAGCATGTAAATCCTGTTCCCCCGACAGGAATGAAACGGATGTTTGCCTCAGATTGAAAAATGAGCTCTACGCTAGACACCAGATTCATCACCTGGCTTCCTGTCGGCTTTATTATCTAAATATTTAGGCGACGTTGTGCTCTGTGTGTCTGAAACACACTCAGGTTCTGTCAGTAACGTCCAGGATATTACACTTATTATAAAAGTGTATATAAGTGTTACTCCACATAAATGACTCATGCCTGTGAAGGTTGAGGGGAGGTGAACTTTGAGGGTTTTTTTTTATTTAAGTTTCCATTACTTGTTTTTTAGTGTGCAATTTCAAGTTGCATTAAGCAGGTTAGCGGAAACCCAGTATGTTATTTATGGCATGCAATTCACATGACACATTTAACATCTGAAATGGCACATTGATGTCATGACGTGAAATGACACAGTTCCAGAGAGTTCTTACCCGCTATCTGCATTACCACTCACCTTTTCTTTTTTCATTTCAATGTTTTTTTTATTATTTGAACAGTAAGTGAGTCAAATGTCAGAAGCATGCCTTCAGGAGCTTAATCTAAAACAGAACAAGATGTGACTCACTCCATCTCCCTCCTGCATGAAGTCCTTCCTGCAGATGTGTGCCATGATTCCTGTAGCGAGCGCGTCTCCCATCACGTTCACCATGGTGCGAAACCGGTCCCTGTTAACACAAGGCACAGGTCAAAGGTCAGATGATAATCACAGTAGAAAAGTACATGTCACAGCTGTAATGAACATCCCAGAGTTTCACCTGTGTGTGTGTTTGTGCGTGTGCGTGTGTCTGTGTGTGTGTGTGTGTGTGTGTGTGTGTGTGTGTGTGTGTGTGTGTGTGTGAGCTGTAAAATCTCACACACCAGAAACAAAGTATTTTAGAGAGTGAAAAAAGAGAGTGGATTTTTCACAACATTAAATGTGAATATAAACGGTTAAAAAGTATGAAATTACTTAATTAATTAAAAATGTTTATTATCGACAGATTACTGTGGTATAAGAGTATAACCCCCCTGAGCAATGCTGGATGAGGGGCGCCAATACTTTGTGCAGAGGAACACACAATTGTACACCTATTAGTATTAGCGATATCTTTCTGGTAGTCGAACCTGATAAACTGCTGAACTCTGTGAAAGGATTTTACTCACAAAGCCCAGTCCACAGCGATGATGAGTGTGATGTCATCGGTTGGCAGGCCGACAGAGGTTAGCACTATCACCATGGTAACCAGGCCAGCCTGCGGGATACCCGCTGCGCCGATACTCGCTGCTGTGGCTGTGATGCTGTGAAACAAAAGTGGAAAAATTTAAAGCAAAGTGAAATGTGAAACAAAATGGCTGAATCAGGACATCACTGTCACATGTCGTTTCTCCCTCGAAGTCTCTCAAACACACACATGACAGAAAACAAACGATGTTTGTTATAACTCTCCTGTTATAAATGTTATATTTATAATTATTAACAATTCCAGAGTTTAATAAAAAAAGAAAAGTGTTTGAAAACTTGAATAATTTCAAACGAGGATTTTCTTTTTGTTCTTTTTCTTGTTGTCACAATGTTCAAGTGGCTTTTATTGTCATTTCAACCATATACATGTGGTACAGTGTACAGTGAAACGAGACAACGTTTCTCCA
>JAQQZX010000015.1:20707415-20722197 GCA_030068355.1 Notoglanidium maculatum | reverse complement strand
GAGGCAGCAGGGTCTTGATGTGCCTCATGACGAGCCTCTCGAAGCACTTCATCACGATGGGTGTGAGTGCAACGGGATGATAGTCATTGAGGCAGGACACTGAAGACCTCTTTGGTACATGAACGATGGTGCTGGCTTTAAAGCACTTCGGGATGACAGCGGTGCTCAGGGAGATGTTGAAGATGTCAGTGAGAACATCTGCCAGCTTATCTGCACATTCTCTGAGCACTCTCCCAGGGATGTTGTCTGGTCCAGCAGCCTTCCGTAGGTTAACTCTGCGCAGAGTTTTCCTCACATCAGCACTGGTCAGACGCAGCACCTGGTCGCTGTGAGAAGAGGTGGTCTTCCTCGCTGTTACGTTGTTTTGTGCATCGAACCGTGCAAAGAAGTATAGACATCTGTGCAATGTGGGCGGGGCTAATCAGATTGTTATCGATGTCACAATACATATTTCTGATTACAGACTAACCAGATGTCTTTGTTTCACCTTTTCATAAACAAACTACAACTACTACTAATTATTATACTTTATTAAAATAAAAAAACATTATTTTTGTAGACATTATATAGATCATTAAACAGATTTGCAAACAGAAGGTACATAAAGTGTGTGTGGTATAACAGCACTAAAACAGTACAAACACACACACACACACGTACAGCTGTGACTTCCTGCACTAACATTATGTTAAGTAAGAGATTTGAGACGGCGCTTTGGACTCGACTGTGTATTTTGATCCATGTAGTCAGGTTTTGGGGTCAAATGAGGTGAGATGGAGAAACAGTCGCTGGATAAAGTGATAGCAGAAATTAAGGAAAAAAAAGTTGGATGGATTTTACTGGTGATTTTTTGTCACTTTTTTCAAGGTTTAGCTCTTTTTTTTCTCTTCACACAATCAGAACACACTTTACATCGCAATCAGAACAGACAAAAAGCAATAACTATAATAATAATAATAATATGTTACATTTATACAGTGCCTTTCACAATCCCAAGGTCACTGCACATGGGGAAAAAAGGCACTGATGTGGACTAAGCTGTAAAGAAGGAAGAGAAAAATTCATAGAAGAATTCAGACTCGAAAGCAGGGAACGAAGAAGAGCAGAGATAGAGACTGAGGAAGAGAATTCCAGAGTTTAGGGATCGTGGCACTGAAGGACTTCCTCCTAGGGTGGAAGTCTGGTGCATGCGACAGCGAGTGGATCAGTGCCAGAAGACCTGAGAGAGCGAGAGCGAGAAGGCTCAGGAGCTCACTGAGATACAAAGAGGCAAGGACACGCAGGGCTCTGAAGGTGAGAATCAGTGGCCAGCGTAGCTGCGGGAGGATGGAGGTGATGTGAGCTGAGCGCTCGGTGTGAGTGAGAAGTCCAGCTGCAGAGTCCTGAAGATACTGGAGGTTCTGTGAAGACGGTGCAGGGGGCAGTGAAGAGGGAATTACAGTAATCAATATGCATAATGAAAGCAGGAACCAGAGTTTGTGCATGTCAAGATTTCTGACAACAGGAGCAGGCTTTCCATCCAAAAGAAGTTCATGCTATTTACTCATATGTTATGAAACCATGAAAGAACATTACAGGAATGTTACAGGAATGCTACAGGAATGTTACAGGAATGCTACAGGGATGTTAATTCGTACTTATTCAGTAAATTAAACACAGTAGTGCCTGTAAAAACAAACCTTTGCTGAATGTTCCTTGTCAGTTGTCCAATGCCCATAAGAGAACATTGACAGAGCATTTTGGGAACAGTGCTGACTTTGTTAACCAAAACAGAACATTATGAAATGGTTCCCACCAAACAAGAGGAGAACGCTCAGGAAACGTTATGAGAATGGTCATGACTTTCACTTCCGTCGTGTGACTGTGTGTTAAATAAGACTGCGCTCTCACACAGCTCTGTGGCTAATCAAAGCACTCTCAGACCCTTTAGACTGGTGTGTACTTTCTCAAATGTGTGTTCTAAGAGGCAGGATCTAAAAAGAAAAAAAATGAAGCATGTTTTACATCAAAAAGGTTCAAAACATTACTCACCACACTAACGAGTTATTCATGAGTTCTAGCAGTCTGTTCCCAAAACAACTCACCAGATTACTTTATCAAACTCACAGGTGTGGAAGTTACACAGGAAGTCATGAATTTAAAATATCAACCTTCTTTTTATGCTCCTCTGCAACCTTAAAGAAACTTCTGGAGCTTCAGAAAGCCTACAGCTGTGTTTCAGAAACAGAGAAGCGTAGAACTGCCCAAAGAACCCATGTGGAACCTTTCCATTAGAGGCGTGAGTTTCACTCTCTCAGTGTGAGTAGTTCAGGGCCATTTAATTAAAACCCAAGTGTTGCGGTTTACCAGACGGGACGTGAGGAGCTTTTAGTGCCTGTAATATAACACAAGGGCTGTCAGTACTCTTTATTTTTTGACTTACAGAAACAAACACAGAGTGCGTTTAACATTTACGGAAGGAGTCTCCAGTGTCAGAAAGTTTCCTGCGCTCCCTGTTTCCTCTGTACCTGATGGTGATGATCTGGCCAAAGTCCAGCTCGTAGTTGTTGACCTGAGCGATAAAGATGGCCGCCACAGCCTCGTACAGCGCCGTGCCGTCCATGTTTATGGTGGCGCCGACAGGCAGCACGAAGCGGATGATGCGCCGGTCGATGTGGTTGTTCTCCAGCAGGCACTTAAACGTGATGGGCAGCGTGGCAGAACTGGAACACACACACACACACACACACACACACACACACACACACACACACACACACACACACACACACACACACACAACAACATGTGCACCTAGCGTTAATGAAGCGTTGAGCGGATGAGATTTGCATCATGATTAAAAGGTGCTTTAGCTCACAGAGATCACATCACATTAATGCAGTATTTTCAGAATCAGTGTTTTGTAGCTGCTGTTCCAGACTTCAGTGTGTGAAAATGTGGCAAAGTTATTAGTTATTATTAATATTATCAATTATTCTTGACAATATTTATTTAGTTATTGCTAATTATGCATAAGTACATAGCTAATATTTTTAAATGTTATTCATTATTAATATTTTTTAATGAAGTACTGAAATAAATAAAATAAATAAATAAATACAATAACACTAATGATGAAAATAATGAATAATTCAAATAAAAGAAATAAAATAAAACAAACTATAAATATAATTTATTTACTAACTACTGCTAATTAATTAATAATATATTAAACGGTGAATTACTTGTTTAAATGAAACTGAGCAATTTAACAGCTATAAAATACACAAATAAAGAGAACAATTCGTTTATCAATTAATGATTCATTTATTAACTATGAACTAAATAAACACATATGAAATGTTGATGAATTAACTAATAATAATTTCTTTCTTTCTTTCTCTCTTTCTTTCTTAACTACAAAATAAACATAAATAACTATAAGATCATTGCTAATAATTAATTCAGTATAAGTTATTACTTAATGATGAATTCAGGAATGAACTATATTTATATGAATTAGTTCCATTTATGTGATTATGTTCTTCCGGACCTGGAACTGACTGCGTTACAGCGTTTTCACACACACTCGTGTCACACGTCCCTGCAGTGCAGCAGCACCAGCTCCGCTACTGAGGATCAGATTAACGGCACCGCGTTCAGCATCGCCTCCTCATATTACAGCAAGATGCTTAATGAATAACTCATGAGTCATAAATCACACACACCTAGCCTTTCTGTCACTGGAGAGAGAAACGAAACGAACAATTTAAATTTCATGTCTCTCGTCACCACATGAAATGATGAACTCCATATCATCTGGAATGGATATTTTATTTATTCCCTATAACACTTCCTGTTTACTTCTCATTAGTCTGTGTATTTATAGCCCTGTTTTTATTTACGTGTCCAGCTGCATTTCTGAGTGCATCTTATCTTGCGTGTAGTCTGAGTCACAATAAAATGATCTCTATATGCGCATGACATCCGCCTGCTCCTTCAGCAAGTCAGAGCTGAAAGATCTCTAATGACAGGAAATGCAGTGCACGCTCTTATCTCTGAGTCTCCAGACTAATACACCCATCACCATTTATCCAATTATATCATTATCTGTAGAATGGTCAGGACGTTATTTGCATGTGTACATTAATATGCTGACTGCAAGGAATAAAGAGTTATTAGATAAATAACAAAGCCAGTTCAGTTTCTTGCTCTCATGAGAGACGGAGTGAGAATAATATCAGTGCTGGACTCTGATTGGTCGGAAGCTGGTGATTAATTCTCTCCAACAGCAGCTCTGACAGTAGCGCAGGTTTATATTATTGTGCGTGTTCTAATCGTTTCTATAGTAACAGCTCGTTCACATGGAAATGTACAGCGGATGCTCCATGTAAATGGAGTAAACACGTGTACAACCCGAATTCCAGAAAAGTTCTTTAAAGTTGAATAAAATGAAAACTAAAAGACATTCAAATCACATGAGCCAATATTTTATTCACAACAGAACATAGATAACATAACAAATGTTCGAACTGGGAAATTGTACACCTTTATCCACTAAATGAGCTCATTTCAAATTTGATGCCTGCTACAGGTCTCAAAATAGTTGGGACATGGGCGTGTTTACCCTGGTGTAGCATCTCCTCTTCTTTTCAAAACAGTTTGAAGACGTCTGGACATCGAGGTTATGGGTTTCTGGAGTTTTGGTGTCGGAATTTGGTCCCATTCTTGCCTGATCTAGGTTTCCAGCTGCTGAAGTAATTGTGGATATGGGGACGTTTCCTGTAATTACGGAAGGAGTCTCCAGTGTGAGCGCTGTGTAACAGGCAGAGGTAAAGCTGGAACTGTAAGGGTTCCCTCATCTTCAGGACAGAGGAGTTTACACTGCACTGCACTTTCTCTCTCACATCACAAGAATTTAAGCGAGAGAATAAAGAGAGGCTGCTGAGGGAACGACTGTTTATAGCTGCTATAACGTAAACGACTGCAGGAACTGACCTGTTTTACAGTGTTAACTGTTTGTGCGAACAGGATGAAGTGTAAAAAGGGTGTGTGTGTTACCTGGATGAGGTGGCCAGTGAGATGAGCAGAGCCTGTAAAATTCCCCTAATGTAAACGATGGGGCTTTTCTTGGTGATGAAGAAGTACATGCTGGGCAGGATGAAGAGCCCGTGCAGGATCAGACCCATCACCACTGTAATGGCGTAAAATCCCAGCTTCTTACCCATATCTGATGGATCGCTCATCTCCAGGATTTTTCCAGCCACCAGGAACACGATCCCAAACGGAAAGTACCTGGGAACAGACGGAAAGGGTTCAGGAAGTTGTATTAAGGTTGCACTAGCACTGAACCGAAGGCTGAGATGTAATGTGATGTTCTCGAGACTCACCAGATAACAATAGCTACGATTTTGAGCACAGCCTCGTTTAGACTTTGGCAGAAGTTAACGAGCGCACTGCCGTTAGGACCCATCCTGCCCAACATAATGCCTGCACACAAAATGTGTAACTGTTAGACACAGCACTCTGACATGCCTGATGGCTTTGAGTCCCACTTTTAAGGTAAAGTTTAATATTTATGCTGATACCCCAGAAGGGGTCGCTAAACTGGCCACCTTTCAGGATACAAACTGAGAATGTTTAATGTCTCAAACAGCAACAAATCTGGGTTTACTTCAGGGGAACGTTACTGGTCCCTTTCAGAGGTAAGAGATGGTAGGCTTCAGGGCACTAACAGGGTAGATTAGGGGTATCTTACAGGTGATCTTCAGTACCTTTAGTTAAAGAACAAGGTGCTAAAGGGTACATTGAAATGATTTTTTCTTGGGACATCAAAAATATTATTATGTTATTACGCTTCAGTTATTTCCTCAGTTCTCTTTTCTAATGTATTCTGGGGTGTGTCGCTGTGTCCTTAGCATGTCGGTGTTGTAAGTGTGTAGTTGTGTATTTGTGTGTGTTTTCTTGCCCATAGTAGCGGAGAAGATGACGATGCCCAGCACGTTCATGCCCTCGCTCGTTCCAGGCCCGGTGCGCATCACCACATCAGGCGGAGGCGTCAGGTCCAGCTGGAAGTTGCGCACGTCGCTGCCGTTTTCACTGCTGCCGTTGTCGTCCTGGAGATTGTAGATGAGCGTGCGACGTGTCACACTCGAGCTCTCTGTTGTCCTCAATCTCTTCATCACAGGAACGCTGTTAGTGCGATACTGAGACACACAAAGAGCACAATCGGAAATTCACCACATTTATAATTTTCTTTTATAGTAAACTGTCCCAAACTGACTCAAGTCTGCTCAAACACTGTCCAAAAGCTGAAAAGTGTCCAGCTCAATTCAGTAAACTGGCCAAAAAACTAACCTGAAACTGTCCAGATCGGTTCAGTTTCCACCAAATCAGCTAAGATCAGTAAACTGTCCGAACACCGTCCTGCTAATTTCAATGAAATCTCTAAAATGACGCAGTTAAGTGTCATAATCTGCCCAAAAGCCGTCCTTTCAGCGTAATCAGCAGCCCTAATCTGCATGTCTGAGACAATGAACAATCCCGAGCTTTTGTCTTTGTGACTTTCTCTGATTCAGCAAAAACACCCATATACGCTATCTATATGTGAAAACTTAGTGAATGTCTCCTACATTGCATCTAAAGTATGGCATGTTAAGAGGTCCTACAGTGTGGATTTAAAGTGGATTTTAAAAAAGATCAGCAGGAGCTCTCATGTGGAAAATTGATGAGGCAATCAAGTTGTCTCTTTGAAAGGTTCTTCCACAGGAACCGGGGACGAGACGAGTGCTGAGGATCACATTTGACTTTCTTCAGAAGTATTTTTTTTAAAAATCAGTCTACAATGACTCCAAGGAAGCATGAAGGAAGTCAAGGACTCTTTAAATACTTTGGTGGTTTGACGTAGTTTGGAATGGAATTCAAGTGTGATTAAAGCTGTTCTAGGCTTTGTGCTCAGGATCTTTACAAAATCTCACTTGAAGTAAAAGGAGGAGTAAAAACTCTCTAATCTCAGAAGTGTAGGCTTTAATAATGAACTCTCAGTGACGTGACCTTACCTGCTGAAATGTAGCTTGAACCAAATTGGCAGGAAACATGTTCCTGTTTGGGGAAAAAAAAGCATAATTAGGGACTCAACTTGTGAAAAATTCAAGGACTTTGCATTTCAGAGTCACATAACTCACACACTACTCCAAATACACCCCAAATGGCCTTGATGTTTGGAAGAGCCATGAGAAAAGATCTGCTCTCTGTCCATCTTACAGTGTGGTGTGTTTGTTTCTATTCACCAAAAAAGACAAATGATCTGAAGTACAAGAAAAATTAACTGCACTGATGGTGATGTTGAGGACAAACCTGGCGCTCTCCTACACTATCCACACTGAATTTTAAATAAATAAATAAATAAATAAATAAATGACAGCATTAGAGCTGTAAAGATGTTTAGACAAACAGGCACAGGGTCGTGCGATCGGCAAACAGAGCAAACCAGGCAGGAGAGTAATCAGAGAACCAGAGCACGAGCCAAAACCCAGAAACTGCAGTTCACAGACTAAAGCTAGGTGAGGTCAGACTGAGAGTACTGAGTGTGTGTGTGTGTGTGTGTGTGTGTGTGTGTGTGTGTGTGTGTGTGTGTGTGTGTGTGCGTGCAGAGTCCTTATACACTGAGTGTGTGTGTGCTACAAGATTTGGTGTCGTCTGTT
This sequence comes from Notoglanidium maculatum, assembly GCA_030068355.1. Lineage (NCBI taxonomy): Eukaryota > Metazoa > Chordata > Actinopteri > Siluriformes > Auchenoglanididae > Notoglanidium > Notoglanidium maculatum. The sequence goes on along the minus strand of JAQQZX010000015.1, from coordinate 20,714,515 downwards.
TTATCCTCAGTCTCTAAAGCATGACTTTATGCTGAAATCGAAAATCATTTGAAAAGGAAAGAGACTGCTGGAATCCACAGACGCCCAGAGACGACACTGACTGCACACTCACTCGTTCCGAAACCTATTTATTGCTATAAATGTCTGATTAATTGTGTGGGAGAGAAATACATCGATGGCCACCAGCAGTGGGCAGCAGTGGGCAGATCATGGTCAATGTCGATGTTTCACGCACACACACACACACACACACACACACACACACACACACATACACACACACACACACACACACACACACACACCTCTGTGACCTATTTATCTTTATTTGAAAACTCTGTCATTGTTAAAGATTTCATTTTGAATAAGTGTATGTTTAGATTTAGATGTAGCGGTGCTGCAGTCGTTATCACCATCACCTCACAGTGAGAAGGTTCTGAGCTCGATCCCTGGGTTCGACTGGGGCCTTTCTGTGTAGAGTTTGCATGTTCTCCCCATGCCTGTGTGGGTTTGTTCCGGGTGCTCCGGTTTCCTCCCACAGCCCGAACACATGCAGATTAGGTCACCTGGCTGCTCTAAACTGCCCACCGGTGTGTGTGAGTGAGTGTGAATGTCTGTGTGTGTCCGTGTTAGCCCTGTGATAGATTAATGACCTGCCCATGGTGTAACCCCGCCTCGCACCTGCAGTCAGATGGGATTGGCTCCAGCTTCCCCACCACCCTGACGGATACACGCTGTACATAATGGATGGATTTCGAGTTGGAGAATTTGGAGTTGGTTCCTGCCTCCCCTACAGAGCAGCTTTATTTTTTGTTATTTTATTATTTATTACTAATTTTTCTAGCGTGAGTGTGTGTGTGTGTGTGTGTGTGTGTGTGTGTGTGTTAATTAGCCATAAGAATGCTTTTAGGATGATAAAAACCACTTATTATTTGAGAGGAACACTTGAAGAACGCATGACATGTTCTGTTTTATAAGAGTGTACTTGTTAACTGGAGGCAATAAGTGGTGAGCAATTTAAGTTTATTATTCATCAAGGAACATCCAGGCAGATTTATTTTTATGGAAAAATTTTGCAGGCAATGGTCAAGTGCTGCACATGTGCATTGACTTTTTTTTCCTCAGAAAGATTTCTTGCCCCAGCCCAGCCTCCATCATTTAACATTTACTCCACGTCAAGATTTTCCCTGAGGCGACTTTGTGCAGGAGTTAAGAAGCCGTGAACAGCATCATCGTTAACACCGGACCATCCCTTTGTTCATTAGAAACGGTTGATGTTCTGCGCATGTCTCTGAGGAGGCCCTGGGGTCAGCAGGCGAGATGCTAATGGGAATCATGAGTGTGACGCAATGATGGCTTTCAGAGCAGACTGAAAGACCAGCGCGGCCAAAACCTGAGTCGCTTTCTGAGTGCCGGGGTTCCGTGGTAATGTTTCACACATGCAGATATGTACACAACAGGAAAACCTTGTCTTTCCACACATTATCCATTGATACTACAAATCGACTTAAAAAAGCAATTTTTCTCAAACTTGTTGCCAATTTACAGAAAAACAAGTTTTACAGAAAAACAATGAATTACGGTGATATAGTAAATCATTCATACTTGTTTATTAGGTTTAGGGTTAAAAATTGTTGGCTGATTAAATTTCTATAAGTTTCGATTTAACTTCAAGACTTATTACAATCAGAGTGACATTTAAATAAAATCAATTCCTCTCTTTCAGGCTCTGATATCATTTGTACACTTATCTGGCCACAAGCTTCAGAATCATGAAGGCTGTAATCTAAATACAGTGTATAACACACATCTAGTTTTCTACACTTCATTATTCAGCCTGTTTAAGACATCATGCTGGTATGAATAGAGCACTACAACAAGTTCCCTACAGCAGTAAAAGTGCAGGTCGAGTCTCTGGATTTTGTGTTCGTACATTTAGTCAAGTTACTCATGCGGCTTCTGGGTCAGAGTCTGATTGCCCTCGAATGTGAGTTAAGTTGTTTACATAATGCATAAATGCAGAGCAGAGACAAGTGGTGTTAAAAGGTCATTCGTTACGAGAGCTCGTGCAGCCAGGGTGAAACAGCGAGGCTCAGGGTTAATGAACGCCTCTCAACACTCTGTTTAAAAACACTATGCATCTTATTGTATTAATAAGATAAATAAAAAAACAAGAAGAAAAATTAAACAAGAATAGATTTCACCTTCCAATCAGCTGCTCTTTACTTGGATACAATTTTTAGGTAAATTTTTAAAATGCAAATAAAAAACGTAAAGCAAAACACCAAAAAACCAAACAAAAAAGCTTTTACTTAGGCTTAGGGTTAGCTTGGTTTGCTTGTTAGGCATGTAACGATTCACCAAATTCACAATTCGATTTAATTCGTGATACTGAGTACATGACTTGATTTCTCCATGATATTTTTTGGGAAAAAAAAAAGGAAATTAAAAGAAAATTTGTTAGCGAAATACCACAACATTTATTTTCCTATTCCTTATCAACTTAAATACTTCTTTTGTTAAATAAAAAATATCTACCTTTGCTTCATTTTCTTAAAAACCAACAAAAATTATTAACAACAATTTGTAAAGGTTTGAGTAAAATATAATAGTCTTTTAATTAAAATATTCTTTTTATTAAGAAAAAAGTTAACAAAAAAGAAACAAATGTTTTCTTAAAATTTTTAAAGTTTAAACATAAAACAACTCCCTCCATTTGCTTCTCTTTTCTTTTGCTGTCATCAGGCTGTAAAAAGGTCGCTCTGATTTATTGATGAATCTCTTTGTAAATGAGCACAAAAGCTCTTTCCCATTTTAGATCAGTTTTTTGTGTTTTTGCGGCATTAGAGCTGTGTTACTCCAAAATACACAGACGTCATGTGTGTTCTTGCTTCTGTACCTTATTGCACCCTCTGCTGTCTAAATAACGCAATTACAGCTCGGAAAAACTAAGAGATGAATCGCGGATCATTTTTTTCTCCATAAATTTGAATTGTCATAAATTTGTATTACGATTTATCGATGCCCTAGATATTGTTACATGCCTGCTGCTAGGATGAAGTGTTGGTCTACAGATGAAGAAGCGCTGTGAAGGGTGACAGAAATGGCTAAGAATAACATAAGTCTCATGATTCAATGCTGTATGCAGAGACATCTAATCATAAACATGGCGTGAGCTGTTGGGACTGATGGGTAAACACAGGGTTTAGGAGGAGTACAGACCTGTACTTTCCTGCTATTTTAGTTTTTTTTTTTTTACTAAGGCTCACCTAACTTACTAACAAGGTCACGAGAGAAACTCCTCTTTTGCTTTATGTAACTGACATAATAAAATGTTCCGATGTTACAGAATTCCTTTATTATATTATACATCTGGAACTGCAATTTTCGAGGTCGAGGCTTGGAGTCGCAAAAATCTCAAAATGTCCATTTGCCCAAAAATTTATTGTGACAGAATTAATCGTAGTCTCAGTATAATACCATCGATTGCTTGGGGCTGTTTGGTGTAATTTCAGATTGTGTTCCTGCTATTGGTTGATTTCCATCTTTACATTTGATAAAGCTAGAGGAAGAGAGAACGTAAACACGGCTCCAAAACTCTCTGTACATCAGCTGCTTTCTGACTGGACCACAAATTCAAATGTATTATTATTGTTATTATTATTATTATTATGCACATTACACAAGATGATGAACATAAACATGATCATGATTCATTCATTCATTCATCCTTATTAACTGCCTGGTCAGGGTCACTGTGGTTTATTTAGACTACAATTTTTTTTTATTTGGGAAACAGAACCCACTAATATCACTGCACAACAAAGTTTTGTTTGACTGTCATCCTCACCTTCTTAACACACACATCCTGGTGCACCAAACTCATTCTTATCAGAGGTTCAGTGATTCATGGAATTGTGGTATGTGTCGTAAATCTACAGGAAGAGAAATCCATCCATCCATCCATCCATCCATCTATTATCCATCTGGGTTGCGGGGAAGCTGGAGCCAATCCCAGCATCTTCAGGCGAGAGGCGGAACTCAGCACAGAAAGGCACGCTGGGTGACCCGGGGATCGAACCCAGGACCTTCTTGCTGTGAGGCGACAGTACTAACCACCGCACCACCAGTGTTCTTACACGAGAAAACTATAATAACCACATCACACACACAATCTCGTTCCAAACCGAGTAGAACTCGATGCTCAGCAGAATCCAATCAAACTTGTTGATGCCAACACGCCCAATCCTTCTATGTAAGAAAAATTATTCCAGGTATTTGACCTTGCTGTGACTTTAAATCTGTCAGGACCAATTCCAAAATCGAATCAGTTCATCTGCTGTGTGTAGCGATGATTTCATATGAAAACTCTCCAACCCCTCGTCCTCGAGATATCACACTAACAAGAATCTCAGATGCACAAACAAACAAACGTCTGAGAATATAACACACAGCGAGCGACCCAGGCAGCTCTGCTCTCAGCTGCGTGGACAGAGAAGAAGAGAAACCCGTCAGCTGTGCAGAAATCATTCCACTCTGTGTTACGTGCTTTTGTGAAGACGGTCTGTTGGCTGTGGAGCATCATGGCCTTGCCTTCGCTGTAGTGGTTTAACTCGAACTCCTGTGTGTGGATCTTCACATGATTGTTTTTCACTCCTATAAGATCAGTTGCTTCGGTCAGAATGAAAACCGCCACATGCTGCTGGGGTTCAATGGGTTTTATGGATTTATATTTCTACAGACTTTTTTGTGCAGCAGGACGCTGACTACTGAGACCTGGCTGTAATCCAAAGTCTATTTCTGATGTTTTTTACTTGTGTTGCTATAAATCATGAAAAGCCTGTCATTAGGCAAGGCCCGGCTCAGTAGCGTTGTCTATTACATTTCTCTCTGCTAAACGTGAGACCAGAGAAAAGTTACAGAATAAAGTGTGTTCTTAAGGAACCACATTAACAGTTTAACATCAGAGACCGTGAGCAAAATAATTGCAAAGCACGCTGGTTTTAAACATTTATTTTACTTTTACCTGCATTATTGTCAGTAGAGATGAGGACTTTAAAATTAAACTGTTATGTGAAATATTAAATAATTATTTTTCCTATTTACATAAAAAAAAAAACACGTTGAAGGTTCTCTAGAAGATCTACAGCTTACAGCTTTTTTTTTTTTTTTTTGCAAGGCCATTAAACAATGTGAGATTTTACTGGGATGCTTTTTTCTTGATTGAGGTTAAGAAGAACAGAGACAGAATTAGAGCAGCACTGAGAGTGAAAGTGTGTCATGACAGATGGAGAGCAGATTAAAGCGAATCAGAATAAACCATGGCGTTTTAGTCGTGTGTGCGCGCATGTGTGCGTGTGTGTGTGCATGTGTGTGTGTGCGCGTGTGTGTGTGTGTGTGCATGTGTGTGTGCGTGTGTGCGTGCGCGTGTGTGTGTGCATGTGTGTGCATGTGTGTGTGTGCACGTGTGTGTGTGTGTGTGTGTGTGCGCGTGTGTGTGTACCGTATGAGGTCGAGCAGGGCGTCGGCTGAGCTCATGATGGGCTTGCTGCTGTCCTCAGAGTCCTCTTTCTGGGCCACGCCCCCTGGGTGGATGATCAGAACCATGACGATGCCGACCACAACCGCCAGAAACGTGGTCCAGAGGTAGTAGGAGATGGTGATGAGGCCTAATCTGCTCGAGCATTTCGGCTCCAGAGCCGCCAGACCTGACATGAGACTGAGAGAGAGAGAGAGAGAGAGAGACAGACAGACAGACAGAGCGCGAGAGAGAGAGAGAGATTTGGTTTAAAACACTGATATGGTAAGTCTTGGTTACAGTGATTGGCCGTTACACATCACCTTCATGCTAAATGCTGCGGGTTAATGGGGGTTATCATCACTACGCATTACAATGCACTGATTTTCTTGTCTCTAGAATAAATATGTAAGCAGCACTAACCTGAGTCAATGACAAGTCTAGTCCCTCTTGGTATTAATGTGTACTGAAATACTGTTAAAATAAACCTCAAACAGGAAGGAAACTGTTGAAGGAAAACTATTTCAGACATTTGACCTTGCTGTGACCTTGACCTTGTTTGGATCATTTAGATTCCGAGGGCTAATTAGTTCATCCGCCGTCTGCAATGATCATTCTGTATGAATCCTACAGAACATCCAACCAGTCGTGCTTGAGATATGACTCTAACGAGAATCTGAGAGAACTCAGGCCTTCCTGGCCTACGCTTTCACCTCCCCGCAGTCAGGTAAATGCACAGACAAACCCACAGTGCAGGTCTTTACACATCATTTTAATGGTAGTGAAAAGTGAGAAATTAGAAATTCTCACAGTTTGAGCAGCAGGTAAAGAGCAAAGAAAATATCCATGTGAAACATTTCATGCTTTTTTCTTAACGTAAGACGTAGTTATTGTTCATACCCAGCATTAAGAAGGCAAACAAACGCACAAGGACATCTAGATTATGCGTTTGATTCACCACTTGAAAAAGACACAAGCAAACAAAGAAGACAAGAATCTGAAGAGACTGAGGAGAGTCTAGCTAAACTATGATGGATTCATTGCCTTGGATGCGTGACGCCTCTCTGTTGTGGAGGATGTTGGATTCTGTAAGCTGATAGAGTACACTGAGCCTCGCCAATGCTTTTTAAGAATGAAAGAAATGCACAGTGTGATACACACACCTGCAGATCACATTCATGAGCCACTCAGCTGTCAGTGTTACTAATGACAAAAAATAGCTTTATGTGGGTTCTCAGCCCAGTGTGTGTTTCTGTTTCAACCAGATTTCTGTTTCTGTTCATCACTAATAAACTCTGAGCTCTGCAGTCGAGTTTTCAGCCTTATTCCTGACATCCACCTGTTATACCATTATACTGGTACAGGAAGCTGTAGTTCATCAGGTCTGGGTCTGTGTTCCTCAATATTGAGGAATTCCATCCATCCATCCATTATCTATAGTGCTTTATCCGTCTGGGGAAGCTGGAGCCAATCCCAACATCTTGGGGCGAGAGGCGGGGTACACCCTGGGGGTGTGTTGTGGGTGTGGGGGTGTGTTGGGGATGTGGGGGTGTGAGGGGGAGTGTGTGTGTGTGTGTGTGTG
>JAQQZX010000015.1:20645384-20657407 GCA_030068355.1 Notoglanidium maculatum | reverse complement strand
ACATCCTGCCCTGTCTGATACAGAAATATTCTTTCCCAGGTCAGAAAATATTTTTCTCCCAATTTTGGTGATAAATTCATGTCATTATCTCAGGCACAGCAGTGGGTAGCAGTTAAACACAGGCTGATGAATACGGACCAGCTGAATGAGGACACTGTTGAGTCTCTAAAATAGTCATTGAATTAAGTGACTTTTGTAGGTAAAATTGGGTGTTTAACAACCTGTTAAAATACACCAGAATGCAGGAAATGGCATCTAATTCATTAAAGACCCAGACCCAGACCCAGACCCAGACCCCGCCAGTGTCCCCGCCCCCCCAACCCCTGCCCCCGCCCCCCCAGCCCCCCAACTTCTGACGCCCCTGCGTTGTACTACTTCCATTATGTCACGCGAATACGTCCAAATACTCTATTTCGCACTACGTAGGGTGTCTTAATAGTGTATTAAAATGTTAATATGTATAATTTTGCTATGTACAATTTAAGTGTAATCCTCTTTTGGGTATTAGCTATCGATTTGAACTATATTTTTGTAACTGTTCACTAGGTTTGGGACTCGGTTTTAAAAACAGGTGATTTGAGACACGACCCACGTGCTCATCAGCGCTGACAGTGTTACCCACAATGCACCTCGGCGAGAAGTTAACATGGCGCCCGGGGCCTTGAATGAGCAAAACAAAAACATAAGCGGAGAAATGGGCCGCGTTTAATTAGCGCTTAAAAGAAAGTTTTATTAAAAGTAAACAAAAAATAGTAAAATAAGCTTATCATGCTTGCATGGAGTGTGCGCTGTTAATTTATTTCGGATTTCTGAATTTTGGTGAGTGTTAAACTTTAAAGGGAAACAGTCATGAGCTAGCGGGTTAGCAGAGACAAGCTCAGCTCCTTTTCTGCAGATATAAATAAACGGAAATCACAGTTTGGAGCTTGTTAATATAAGTTCTTATCAGATTTTAGAGCCACGATTCTTTAAATAAATGCTATATCGAAATGGCAGCGCTGGAAAACTTCACCTTGTTGTTGTAACCGTCTAGCTAGCTTAGCATTGATGTTCCGCATTGATCTGATAAATTAATACTTTTAATCTCAACACGAGTGCTTGATATTAAAGTCATTAATCATAACATGTATTAAGGAGCTCGGATTTATTTATTTCGGGTGTATACTAGAGCCTGGCTTGTTTGTTTTGTTTAGAACCGGGCCCACCTGAAATGACCTTTTTATTTAAAATCAGATATTTGAACACGAGAAACTGTTAATAATTTTATTTTTGTCACTATATGACACTCCGATTTATTTTTGATGCAATTCCTAGTGATTATTTCGCGGAAACTGTGCATGTAAATGATATGTGTGATGTGATCTGGGTCTGTGTGTATCATGTACACTCGCTGCCAGCGTTTCCGTATGTAAATGAGATGCAAATGAGCAGCGTGTTCTTATTGGCTGATCGCGGTGACGCATATGGGCATTATGTAAATGAATTTCGTCGTAAGAGCGAACTTGAACGTTTTCGCGTTTTATTCTGAGGGAATATTAGATATTTATATACATTTATATATTTTTATGTATATATATATATATAGGGTGTAAAAAATGAGGAAGAATTGTTTAAAGTGCATTCTGTAGAGCGCTAGCTGACCTTTTAATAAAGAAAGAAAGACACATGTTAAGCAAAAAACCGTAACTTATAAAAACTGTTTATTATTTCGCGTTAATGAGAAAAGCTCCAGATGTTTCCGTACACACCGGAATGGATGTGGTTTCATCCTGCAGTGGTGAAAGACGTGATCGCAGATCATAGTTAGTTATTGAAGCGTTCTGAATTTTATAGGCTCGGTCATTTTTAAGATATTAAATTTCGCCGGGTGTGAAAATATCGCTGCAAAATTGCAATCTTCGTTTGTCGAACCCAGCCTGCATTTAAAAACACCCCCAGGCTTTATTCAGCTTCAGATCATGTGACTTTCTCCTTAATTATAAATAGCTGACCTGACTGACAGCAGCAGGGATTCTTAGCGCTCGTGACAGTTCCATCATTACAGTAGTGATGTGTGGATGACGTGTGATTAGTGACACACACCAGGCAATCATGCGCACATAATGCACGCCCTCTGAGGTGGACTATATTTGTGTAACAGTGTGGACTGGACTGTGTTTTTCTTGTTTTTGATGTGACTCACCTTGTTGATGAGTGACAGGTGTCACATTTTAACAGTTTGGCAGCTATAAACAGCCCAGAGAAACCTGAAAGAGTCAACTCCTCTGTCCTGAAGACTTTCCAAAGCACTCTTACTCTGGTTAGTTTGCAGCCCAGACTCTAATGTGTCGAAACATGAACATCAACCTTTGCACGTTTTACTTTGTTAAATACGAACTCACGTTCCAGTCCGTTTATTATGAGTGCTCGGGCATGCGGAGCGTCCGCGGCTCGAGTCCTCGTGAACGGGCTGTCGCTATAGAAACGACAACGTGTCGGAATACGCGTCACGATGTACAGCTAACCAACGCGAGTGCTGCATTAACACTGCAAAACTTAAAATGAACATCTGGAATTTAGACATTGATATTTGTATTTAAAGTGTGTAAACACTGAAACGGAGGGAAAATGAAGCATGATGTCTTTCAGCTTTAAAGCTCAATTTCGCGTGATCCGTCAGATCAGCCGCTTCCGTTCAGTTTGTCATTCTTACAGGAATGCGAACGTTTTAGAACGTCACGATGCTGGCGATCTCTCAGGAAAGTGTCCGGCGTTATAAACGATAACGGCGCTGATATGACATGCAGCTGGGCTCTCCTTTCATTTCTCCCCCTCTGGGGCGCTGAGACCATCTTTTTATGCGACACTTTCTGTCTAACTTTTTAACATTCATTAAAAGTTATTTTATCCCGATAATTTAGTAAAAGCAAAAACGTAGCTGACTGTACGAGTGACTGCCTGCTGTTTTCAGCTGCCGGTGTGGAAAATTGTCACTGTTGACTAAATATTAAAATGCTGGATAGGCCACGCCCACAGAGAAGCAACCGCAGCTTAACTTGACTATAAACAGTTAAAATCTTTCTTATGAAGTTAGTAAGATTTGTGTATGTTTATGACCTAGAATGTACGTGTTCAATCCTGAAGACTGAAAACAATGAATAAAAACTTTCCATCTGTCTCTCCAGGTTCGGACGCGATCGTCCTGCAGAGCCTCGGGCCTGGTTTATTTTAATTTTCTTTTTAATTTTTTAAGACACACAAACACACACACACACACCCCCCCCCCCATAGCATGAGCACTATGGACGAGACTAAAAGCCCGCTGAAGTCCGGCAAGTCGTCTCGCTCGGGCGGGAGCAAAGCCTCGTCCAGAGCGCAGAAGGAGCGCGAGAACGCCAAGACGCAGAACCGCAATAAGAACACAGCGACGTCCAGAGTGAAGGAGGAGGGCCAGGGTGGGCATGCCGGGGGCAGAGGGCCGGCAGGAAGCCCTAAGGAGGCGGGCAGGAGCAAAGCGCGCAGGCTGACGGGGAGGACGGGCTCGGGGGACAGAGGCAAGGCGAGGTCTCAGACTCAGCAGGGGGTCAGGAGCGGTAACATCACGCCACTCGGCACCAAGGAGGAGAACACGGCTCCGAGTAAAAGCCCCCGAGCTGCCGGGAAGGACAGACACACGGGTGAGAGAGAGAGCGAGTGTGTGTGAGATTCATTAATTGTTGATGTTCTGTAAAATGTCCTCTGCGTATTGTAACACACGGCTTTGCCGAATGCTCGATTCTGATTGGTCAGTTACACCAGCTGCTATCTCTGAATAACAGACCGTTGCTATGGACACGGTTCTGATCGCAGACTCGCAGATCGTATCGGTGTGCGGAAAGAAGCGCCATAAATCAAGTCGCTTTAATCAAATGAACAGCGTTGGCGACACCCTGTGGCGACAAACGCTACTGCATCAGAAGACGCCGCGGAAGAGTTCTATAATATCAGTTTAACGTGAACGATGACGCTAAATAGGCTAACCGTAATAAGGCTAAAGAGTTCCCGTTGCTATGGACGCAGTTCCAACTGTAGAAGCAGTGAAATGACTCAAATGAATATTTTGCAGCAGTTTCTTTAGTAAGCAGCCGTGCAATAAACAGGAGGAGAGGAATTCAGCTGAACTAGCCGTTTCTAGAAGAGTCTCATGGCCGGGCGTCGTCGCGGTGCCTGCGATCAGCGGACACGGCTCAGTAACTCAGCGTTTATACTTGGAGAGAGAAGCTGAAGGTGTGGACGTCTCTCGCTCATCACAACTTGGTTTTTTTTAGCATGTTCGTGCCATAAGTATCATGTTATTTATTTATAATTACACCGTAGAGGACGCTGTCGCAGCACTAAAAGCTGACACCATGCACTCGTGTCACATGACACCTCAGGAAGAACGTCACTTGGATATCTAGCGTTAGCCTGCTAGTTTCTTCATGTAGATTTAGGCGCGCTGCGTAGGTTTATTAACGCAGTATAAATTCAGCATGTTGGCTAACTAGCAAGCTGACGTCACTGATGTGATGGTTAGCTACTAGACAGAATGAGCGCCGCGAAGACGGACCAAAGCGATCCCTCCTGACTTCCTGTAGGCAGACCTACTGGCACTAAGCTGGCGAAAGCGCTTTACACGTCTGCTCTAAGTGGTTTTTCCCCTCGTTGATGTGTTTAATTGGGTGCCGATGGCGATCTGAACGCTTCCGTCTGTCTGCGTCAGGCGAGGTGTCGGCGAGACGGCCGGCCGAGTGCGTTCCCGACGCCGCAGACGAGACCAGCCTGACCTCAGATCAGCAGCTGGGACTGAAACAGGCCGAGGAGAGACTGCAGAGAGACTACATCCACCGGCTGACCAAGGTGAGAGCCTCACTCCCTCAGTAAAAATAACCTTTTTTTTTTTTTACATCCTTAGAACATTATTTGAACCAATTACCTGAGCTGAAAATGTCAAGTGACCCGCCGCGCTAGAAATATTACAGCACGATGTGCTAGAGACGCTAACGCTGCTGTCCTCACATCCTGTAACATGAATAGTTCATGGATCAGCAATGAAAATCTAGCGTGTGTAAAAACGTGTAGCAGAAGTACAGTTCTGTAACCACAGAAAGAAGTAAACAAACGAAAGGATGAAGAATAAATGAATAAGTGCAGGCTTGGTAAAAAAAACCCAGAAAGTTAAGGTGGTGAAACTGATGAGTCTTCAGTGTTTTATCTAGCCCCAGTTATTACACACATCAGCATGTGGGCGTGTCCTAAATCACAGCCTGTTCACTACATACACCTCACACTGTTTTCAAGCAGTGCATTATGGGTATTCTGTCTGCAGACCTGCTGAGAATGCTGAGGTGTAATGAGTGGCCTCTCGTTTGCCTGTCTGGGCTTTCCGTTAAGATTGTGTGTGTGTGTGTGTGTGTGTGTGTGTGTGTGTGTGTGTGTGTGTGTGTGTGTGTGTGTGTGTGATTTTGCAGCAGTCCCCCGATTACCCGAATTTCCAGTATCTATGCAAACTGTGCTCAGTTCACGTGGATAACATCCAGGGTGCACACAAACACATCAAAGAGAAACGGCACAAGAAGAACATCATGGTAATACACACACACACACACGAGAATTACTGAAAAAACCACCGCAGTGTTTTGTACTTGATGAAATTTGATGTAAAAGAAGAATCTTTATCTAAATCGAGTTCTTTTTTCCTTTTTTGATCATCAAATGAATCTTATTTTTTTTCATCAACTTATAAATGTCTAGAATATTCCATGTTTTTCCCCAAAATTAGAAAGTTTTAATTATTTGTTGTCTGTCAGAAATAAAGGGGGCGGGGCAGATAACGGGCAGTATTAGATTGCATTATATTTAGCATTATAAATAATACAGGTTTTTTTATGACTGATATGTCAAATCTCATATTCACAGCTTTTAACGTGTGTGTGTGTGTGCGCGTGCTTGTGTGCGGGTGTGGGTGTGTGTAGGAGAAGCAGGAAGAGAACGAGCTGCGTTCCTTACCCTCTCCGTCTCCGGCTCACCTGCGAGCGCTGAACTCGGCCGTGATGGAGGCGGCACAGGAACACGGCATCTCGGAGCAGGAGTTCCAGCAGAGACACGCCGTGCTGCGGAGCATGGAGCTCATCATCCAGAGACACCTGCCCGGTGTGTACACACACACACACACACACACACACACACACACACACACAGCTGGACTATTGTGTAGTTATTGTGTTGTCTCTGTGTCTCAGCGTGTTCTCTCCGTCTCTACGGTTCCTGTCTCACACGTTTCGCCTTCAAGTCCAGTGACCTCAACATCGACGTGCTCTATCCCTCCAGCGTAAGTGCACTACGTGTCTCCTGTCCCCAGGTTGTCGGTGTTCTGTGGCCGATTTTCATTCTTGTTCACACTTTCTGTTTCAGATGACGCAGCCCGACGTTCTCATCCAAGTGCTGGACATCCTGAAGAAGAGCGGTTAGCATCACACACGCATTTACAGCTAGCAAACATCTTCACATCTCGGGCAGCGTTGTCTCTAACACCTTTACACACGGCTTCATAGTCAACATCCGGCTTTACACACTTAGATGTGTTAGATGTAAAGCTGCATGTAAAGATCCGTGTGTAAAGCTGCCTGTGTAAAGCTGAGTGTTAGATGTAAAGATCCGTGTGTAAAGCTGCCTGTGTAAAGCTGAGTGTTAGATGTAAAGATCCGTGTGTAAAGCTGCCTGTGTAAAGCTGAGTGTTAGATGTAAAGATCCGTGTGTAAAGCTGAGTGTTAGATGTAAAGCTAACACACTGCTTTGCACAACTTTGCACACTGCTTAGTGTAAAAGGACTAAAGTCACAGGAAGAGTTAAATTCATCTTGTGATTTTTTTTTTTGGTGCAGATGAATTCTCAGACGTGGAATCGGACTTCCACGCTAAAGTCCCCGTCATCTTCTGCCGTGATGTGTCCCGGTCAGTGCAGGATCTTTCGTTACTCTGATCTCGTCACGCTTTAAATCCATCAAGAGCTTTACTGAGGTGCTTGTGTTGTGTGTCTGTCTCCGCGCAGTGGTTTACTGTGTAAAGTGAGCGCAGGAAATGATGTCGCGTGCCTCACCACCAATCACCTGGCAGCGTTGGCCAAGCTGGAGCCTCGTCTGGTTCCTCTGGTGCTAGCCTTCCGCTACTGGGCCAAGGTTCACACACACTCTCACCTGTCAGGCATGCTTGAACAGCTGTAAACATCTGTAAATATTAATAATGTTTACAATGTGTGTGTGCAGCTGTGTCACGTGGACTGCCAGGCCGAGGGCGGGATTCCGTCCTACTCCTTCTCTCTGATGGTCATCTTTTTCCTGCAGCAAAGGAAGCAGCCCATTCTACCTGTGTATCTCGGCTACTGGGTATGTAACTCGCGCACACTCTCTCTCTCTCTCACACACACACACACACACACACACACACACACACACACACATTAACTTTTATTTACAGCTAATGTACATCTTTACAGATTGATTTACAGGCAGTGTACAGTATTATTGCTAATGTTTACAGCTTGTCCGTGTGTGTGTGTGTTCAGATTGAAGGGTTTGACGTGAAGCGTGTGGACGAGTATCACCTGACCGCCATTCAGTCGGGACACTATGTGGGGTGGGAGCACCGACCGGGCAGCGGTAACGAGGGGCGCGGAGACAACAAGGCCAAAAACGAACTCCAGAAACCCAACAGTGTAAAATCAGCTGAGACAAAGAACGAGAACCGGAAGGGCAAGGTGAGGGAGTCACCCCGAACACACACACGCGCGCACGCACACACACAGCGCTCCTCTACTCTAAAGTGGAATTTAAAGGTTGTGTACATCTGAAAGTGCCCTTCCTTTACATCCTAACTCACTACTCGAAGATGGATAGATGCTGCTGCGTGTGTGTATGTATATATATATATTTAAATGTGTGTGTGTGTGTGTGTGTGTGCGCTCACAGGCTCGTCTGGTGCTGGAGAACACGGAGAACGTGTCTCTCGGCCAGCTGTGGTTGGAGCTGCTGCGTTTCTACACGCTGGAGTTCGCTCTGGAGGATTACATCATCAGCATCCGGCTGAAGGAGCGGCTGCCCCGAGACGTGAAGAACTGGCCACGCCGCCGCCTCGCCATCGAGGGTGAGGAACACACACGTACATCTAATCTATCTAACGTGTATAACATCATTTCAGATCTTAATGACTTAGCTTCTGAGTGCTAACTAATGTACATAGCTAACATGCGCTTACCACAAATAGTTCCCAGTTGCCTAGCAACAGTGTGCCCACCGCACACCTTATTTTCCACATGCAGGGCCGTGATTTCAGTGGCAAACTACATTCAAATGCAAATTTAGTCGATTTTTTGGAGCGACAAATCCAAATGATTGGCTGAAGTGATTCCTCGGCCCTATGTTACGGCGCGTGTTGCGACGTTCCTCTGGTCGGCCGCTTGCAACTTTACTTCCTAACTGCAATTCTTTTGATGCATAGAAATGGAAGAAAAGTTTATAAATGTTATTTAATAAAAATTGAAGCTTTGCTAACCAAAACTTAGATTGAGATTGTACAAAGCCGAGCACGTAGCCTGTA
This sequence comes from Notoglanidium maculatum, assembly GCA_030068355.1. Lineage (NCBI taxonomy): Eukaryota > Metazoa > Chordata > Actinopteri > Siluriformes > Auchenoglanididae > Notoglanidium > Notoglanidium maculatum. The sequence goes on along the minus strand of JAQQZX010000015.1, from coordinate 20,648,816 downwards.
AACGAGACCCCTGATTCGATTTTCGCACTGATTAGTGAGTTATCTCATTAGCTTTGGGAGTATTTCCATTTTGGCCGCTAATGTTTCTCGACAGGCCACACCCAAAACCAACAAAGTACGAGCAGCTTGTTTTTTTGCTAACGGTCGCAACTTGAATAGATGACGTCGTCTTGTTCTTCAGACCCGTTTGCCCTGAAGAGGAACGTAGCGCGGAGTCTGAACAGTCAGATGGTGTTCGAGTACATCCAGGAGCGGTTCCGCACCGCGTACCGATACTTCGCCTGTCTGCAGAGCCGTAATGGACACGGCCCCGAACGAGACGCGCCGCGAGCGCCTGCACCACGCTCCACCGATACTAAGAGAGGAGAGGACGAGGACGGTGCGAACAGCACTGATGAGGATGAAGAAGAGGAGGAGGAGGATGAAGATGAAGCTGGAGATGAAGAGCGGCAGGTGAACAGAGGCTTAGCCAGACTGATCGTCGAGGATGAGGACGAGGACGGCGTCCGTCACTCCTCTTCCCCGACCCCGTCCCCTCACAACGGCCTGTTCCCGGACAGCGATGAAGAGGAGCGCGACGAAGGGGGGCGGAAAGGTCCGGAACAGGGCAGCATCGCCCCGGAGGATCTGCACTACATCTTCGACAGGATGATCTTCACCGGAGGAAAGGTACCGGAAATAATTTTTCCAGAAATAGATTTGAAAGCTTTTTATACTTCTGTGCTGTCGTGTTCTCCGTTCCGATGGTGCGAGTTTACAGCATGTAGTGGAATGACAGGAAGAGCCTTTAATGGTAATGAAAGTGAAATTTTAGCTTTAGTAATTTACCTACACATCTGAGATTAATGTTGACGTTCCAGATGTATATTTATCGTCACTGTGCCAGTACATCGTCCAGATGTGACGCTACACTATATCTGATTATCAGTCGAAATTGGCGAGCAAAAGCTAACTATTATCTGTTTGCCTAGCAACAGCGTTAAACGTAGTTATATAATCATGAAGCCTGGGATTTAAAACGTAGTAGCAGTGATGTTCTGATGTGATCCCGTGTGTGTGTGCGTGTGCGTGTGTGTGCAGCCCCCGACGGTGGTGTGCAGTATCTGTAAGCGAGACGGCCATCTGAAAGACGACTGTCCTGAAGACTTTAAGAAGATGGAGCTGACTCCTCTGCCTCCCATGACGGAGCGCTTCAGAGCAATCCTCGATAACTTGTGCAGACGCTGCTACGGTGAGCGGCTAAGCGGCGCTACGTTCTAGTTTAGCAAAACAGTAGCAAGCTAATCACATTAAGATTTAGATCCTTAAAATCGGAGCTAGTCCTCACTGCAGAACAAGTGTTAGAGGACCATGAGGTGGCGCTGGAGCTGAACCCTAACCTCTGAACCACAACACACACGTCCACACGCCGGGTTGTCTCCACCCCTTGGACTTTTGACTTGACTCCGCCCAGGTGGGAGGAGCTGGATGAGGTCCAGGCTCCTCCCTCTTGTGTTTTGGTTTTGTAGCCAAGTTTACTGCTATCTAGCTAGTTAATAAAACCAACGCTAATGTTTTCAGTGGGCTTTTGGAGCTTGTGCTGTCCGTTTTAACCAGATTAGAATTAACCAGATAAATAACTAGTCAACTAGATGATGAAGAGAGAGTTAAATAGTTAAGCTGTGTTATTCTGGCAAAAAAAAAAAAATAAACCTTGCTAGACAAGTGCGCTGTCCTTTCTGACTGTGTGTGTGTGTGTGTGTGTGTGTGTGTGTGTGTGTGTGTGTGTGTGTGTGTAGAGGAGCTGTCACCGTCTGTGGAAGAGCAGCAGAGGAGGGAACTGATTCTAGGCAGTCTGGAGCGTTTCATTAGGAAGGAGTATAATGGTACACACACACACACACACACACACACACACACACACACACAAATAGAGAAGATGCTAGACGTGGAAGTATCAGCCTCAACGTCACCATACACACACACACACACACACACACACTCACACACACACAACCATAATCATCAGTCACAATTGTGCTTCTTGACTGAATTTTCCGCGTGACTCTCCGGAGCATTGCTTCTGGAATATTCTGCACCATTCCGCTTTCTCCGATTAACGTGTGATCAGTTTAATGTTGCATGATGGGGATGAATGAGATTATGGGCTTAAAAGTGTAACACTGTGTGTGTGTTTGTGTGTGTGTGTGTGTGTGTGTGTACAGATAAAGCCCAGCTGTGTCTGTTTGGCTCCTCGAAGAACGGGTTTGGTTTCCGTGACAGCGACCTGGACATCTGCATGACGCTGGAGGGTCACGACACAGCAGAGGTACAGAATCACGAACGCCATTTTACACGTAACCCCGTGGACGCTTATAAGAATGCTTCTGTCTGTTTTTTCCTCGCTCTGGAGCTCCCAAAAGTTTTTAGAGAAGCTCAGATTGATGTAGAGCACTTTTTAATTCCTGACCAATCAGGTCACAAGTATATAAAACCAAAAAGCAGTAATAAATTAACAGTGTGTGTGTTTGGGAACTTTTTCCATTGTCTGTTATTGATGTGTCCCTGTTATTTCGATAAACATGATATTTCTTTTGTTCAGCTTCTGTAAGACTGTCAGTGCAGATGAAATGTGTCTCCCTCCTCAGAAGCTGAACTGTAAAGAGATCATCGAGGGATTAGCCAAGGTGCTGAAGAAACACACAGGTAAGCGGTCAGGAGCTCAGGAGGATCACGCACTGCCTGATGCGCTGCTGCCAGGTGAAGGCTTCTGGGGCAGTGTGCGCTGCTCACCTCTACTTTTACCTACAGCCTGTTGACAATAACATACTAAATCCTAACAATCATTTATGATTATGATTCGAGCCACCTTGGAGTTCTTCCTCGTATTATTATTACGATAATATTTAATTATTTATTTACTTGTGTATTTTTTTGTTTATTATTTATTTTATATTATAACTTATTTACTTTATTCATCTGTTTATTTTACTGGCTTTATTTACTGTGACTCCTGTCTCATTTTGTGTCTCTCTCTCTCTCTCTCTCTCTCTCTCTCTCTCTCTCTCCCCCCTCCCAGGTCTGAGGAATATCTTGCCTATAACGACCGCCAAAGTGCCTATCGTCAAGTTTGAACACAAGCAGAGCAGTCTGGAAGGAGACATCAGTCTTTACAACACACTGGTGAGCTCACATAATTGCCCCCGTCACTGCACCCTACCCCTTATCCCCTACGCTGAAGGGCACTAGCGTAGGGAACAGGGCTCAGAATTGGGTGTGGTCACATAATGTCACCATCGTAAAATATTCACCTTCATCTGTGCACTGTGGGTGTGTCCCAACCCACACAGCCTGCTCACTGTATTTAAACAGCAGCGTGTGTGTGTGTGTGTGTGTGTGTGTGTGTGTGTGTGATGTGATTTCCTCTTTGTCCTGTCTCCAGGCTCAGCACAA
>JAQQZX010000015.1:20617483-20628901 GCA_030068355.1 Notoglanidium maculatum | reverse complement strand
CTTCTTCTTCTTCTTCTTATTATTATTATTACACTTCCAGATGGGAGTCTATGGCAGCTCACAGAGTGCTTTGCAAGCTTATTATGAAATTTGGCCCCATGATGGAGGACGGTCTCAGCTCCCTGACTGAACACAGCAGTTTTCACCAACAGGGTGAAAACATTTGCAGTAATAACTGTAGAACCTTTACTCGTACCTTGATGTTCTTTTCAGCCATGTTGGATTTTCCACCGTTTAAAATTGTTCATAAACATTTTTTTGCTTCTTCTCCTACAAATTCTCTCCAGTCATCGCCGCTTCGTGAGACCAACCTGAACAAAACCGGTTCCGATATACATACCACAGAAACAAATCTGATGGCGAAGTCGCCAAACAGGAAGTGAGGACATACTTGTGCACGTATTTGACACCAAACATGGCGCATATGTCTACAACATGACCTAATGTAGGGCTACTGAAGACAGGAAGTGATGTCAAACAAACAAAACTGCAGACTAATATATTATCTCTCCTTGGGAATAAGTGCTGAAGGTCACGGTGGCTTCCTCTGTAGCTTTGTGCTCGAGTGCTTAACCTCGATTTAATCATTATTATTAGCAACAGAAGATTTTCTCAGAAACGCCTCTCTGGCAGTCTCGGGATTTGAATTTACAACTTTCCGCTCGTTAGCACAGAACCCAAGCCGCATAGCCTCCGCTGCCCTCAGGTGGTGTTTTGCATTGACCAAGAATGCAAAAATCTCCCACGTGACGGTGGAGACGTTCACCACAGAAGCACCAAGAGGAAAAGCTGACAAAAGTTCCACAGAACGATCATTTGGTTAATGCAGGTGTTCGTTATTGAACTATCAAACAATGATATATGATTAATTAATACTCAGAGTGTTAATGCCGAAGTCATGGTTTATTTGTTAAAGGGAGGATTAACAGAACACAGTGCTGCTGAATTCTGCACTCTGAGTGGTCAGAAGGTGTTGATTAATTCTCTATAACAGCGGCTCTGAGAGCAGTGCAGGTTAATATTAATGCACTCGCTCTAATGTTATCGTTTCTATAGTAACAGCCTAAACGTGTGTAATTGTTACACTAGAGTGAAGTTTCTCCGACGTGCTCCACAACGTTAAACATAACCATAAATATAAATATCAATTTGTCTTTCTTCAATTAGAAAAATTGTAATCGTTGGCAGATAGCTTTGATATTAGAGGAATAAAACACTACAAGACATACCGTCATGGGAAAATAATCAGTGATGGAATGATTGAAATTTTCACGTCTCAACGTCCTCTTATACTGCAGCAGTTTAATATTTACATTCAGCGTTCCACGTTTTATCCGTTTATCGTTCCGTGTAAAGCCACAGCTTTGACTGCTGACGCTGGAGACTCCTTCCTTAAATGTTTTTAATCTGACCAATCAGAATCCGGACCTCAGCAGTGACGCGTGACCTCATTGTGATACAGTGCAGGTTATAACGCTGACTTTTCTTCATCAGAGTGGGTGTTCGGGCCTCGTTCGGCAAACCGCAGAAGCAAAAACGACGTGAGCTGCATCACGGCCGGCGGCAGCGAGATGAACGAACTCCCACGTCTTCTGGAAACAAACTACGTTAGCCATAATCACTCGGGCTGCTCGAGCGGCGTGAAGCCTGAAGAGCTGGTGGTGAACATCGAGGAACCTTTACACCTCCCCCCCTCTCCTCCACCACCACCACCACCACACACCGGGACCTAGCCGCATCAGCGGGGGCTCCACCATTTTGATTTGATCTGTCATGATAAAGATGGAGAGGGGGAGAGAAGAAGAGAGAGGGGAAGAGTGTGACGTTCCAGGAGTCAGCGCTACACACTCACTACACACTTCAGCTGGTTCGAGGGGAAGAATAAATCCTGATTCTGTGTGAATGTAGAATTTCAGGAAGGAGTGTGTGTGTGTGTGTGTGTGTGTGTGTGTGTGTGTGTGTAAACACCAGGCTGTTGTGATATCCAACAGATTTTAAAGCCGGATTTAAAGACATTTCACTTTTCCCATCCAGTCTCTGTCTTTTATAACAAGTTTGATCATTTTAATCTCGCCAGCACACACACGCACACACTTTATTTATTATTTGCTGTAATCCGTCCTTTTATGATGATTTCATCCTTCCCACCATGTTCTCCACCTTACTCGGCACTCTAGAACCCCTAGAAGTGAGCACACTCGTACCACTGGGTATCAGTGTGTTATATATCATTAAAATATACAAATACAATAATATAAAATTATACAAAATAAATGCACAACAACACTGTAATACAGTTTGTTGGCCCGGTGACCACAGGACTCGGTGGTGGTTCTTAACTGTTCAGAGTTATGAATTGTTCTTCTCATCGTTTTTATTTACTTTTTTAAATCTAAGATATGACGGAGGAGTGCTGCATCCCGGCGCTCGCCTTTCTGTTCAAATCCAGTCAAAGGAAAATGATGCAGAAGTTTTAAAAAATCACCAGACAGAAAGAAAGTTCCTGATAACCAAACCGTCACTATCATCAGTGAAAACAGCAAAAAACATTCACTATATAAATAGATATGAATATCAGACGTTTTGTCCTCTTAGTCGTGATCATGATGAATGATTTTTGTGTATTTACTCTCTTTAATAAGGGCTATGTTTCTCCGTGTGTGTGTGTGATGACTGTAGTAATGAAAATTCCAGTTTTGAGATTTTAAAGTTGTCTGAATAAACGCTAATCAAGTCTCTCAAGCGTCTCGTTTTTAATTCGTCTCTGCCGAGTGGCACCTCAGGACTCTCTAAATAAATAAATAAATAAATAAAATAAAGCTGTGTCCTAATCAAGACATTTTCTTTAATCATGTATTTTTCCACTTTACATTTGGCTGAACTTTCTCTGCTTCTTTCCTCTCAGAGAATTAAATTAAGCATTTTATTATGCACAGGAAACGAGCAACATGAGTCTCAGCGGGAATTTAATTACAAAACCTACTACCTTTTCTCTTTGATGACAAACGTATTTGATTAGACGAGACGTTTCTGGTCTGAGTTTTGCTCAGCGGGAGTGGAAACTCCTCACCATGTCCGAGTGTCGTCCTGTTTCACGTGGATTTAACATGGAATTGGAACGTATTTAGTTTATTGAACCTCTTGCAGAGGAATCTGTAATACGCAGCGGAAACTGAAGGACAAGATGGAGACAGGAAAGTAAAATTAGGAAGTAGAACTTTAACTAGTCTCCTGATTAACTAGTGAATCAGGCTGTAGAGGTTTCGTTTACTGTCATTTAAGATTTTCCTGAACAATATACTTACAATATACTTGAACCAAATACAAATAAAAAATGTGAATATATTTTCATAGTATATTTAATCCAGATAAATATTGTACTGTGTAGAGGCTGAGCTGGAAAAATGTACAATTCAAAAATATGTTTTTTGGGTGATGTGTGAAATAAATTACAGATCATAGGCACGTAACAATTCAGCCAATTCATGATGCGATTCATAACATTGGGTTCACGATGTGTCTTTCTGAAAAAAAAACCAAAAAAAAAAGAATGAAAAGAAAATTTTATTATTGAAAAAAAAAGCCAACATTTGTTTTCCTATTCCAATTATATTCCTATTATATTTATTTCTACATCAACTTAAATATTTCTTTTGTTAAATAAAAAGAAGTACTTTTCTTCCATTTTCTTAATAAACAAGAATACTTAATTACAAACATTTGTAAAGGTTGGAGTAATATATAATATCCTATTAACTAAAATATTCATTTTAGTGAAAATGAAAAAAGTTAATTAGCTTTTCTTAAAAATTTGAGAATCCTTAAACAGAAAACGGCTGCTTCCATTTGCTGCTTCTTTTTTTTTTTTTTTTTTTTAACTTTCAGCAGTCTGTAAGTTTGTGAAGTTAATCGCACATGAGCTCTTTTCCATTTTAGAACTGTTTTTGGAGGTGTTAGAATTGTGTTAGTTCCGCCTACGGTGACGTCACGTGTAGTCCCGCTATTGTACGCCCTCTGCTGTCTAAACAACACAATTACAGCTAGGAAAACCGAAGACATTAACCAGTTCATTTTTAATTTCCATCGATTTGAATGTTTATGAATTTGTATCATGATTTAGCGATGCACGATACACGCCTATCAGATCACATGTACTCGTCCGGTTGCCAGCGTGACCAAGATCTTGATTTAAAGCAAATAAACAGAATTAAATCTAATCGATTTCCAGATAACAGAATGGTACAAACAGATTACACCTCAGCTGGTTTGACAATCAGCTGTAATTTCCCCAGCTCTCTGTTGAGGGTTGATTTTTCACTAAAGCTTTTTAAAGGTGCGTTACGCTAACCAAGTTTTAAAGGGTCTAAGATTAGGTGTGGTAAATGAGATGGCTGTGGGACACGCAGCCGCTCGGACGCTTCTCGAGGAAACAAGGAGACGGAGTCATCAATACGAAGCACGACTCCAGACGATTATTTCACAAATGACAGCTCTGGATCTATAGCATGAGAACGTGTCCTGTAGGCTGATAATTACTCATCACACTGTACAAAATGTTCAAAAGTCATTCTGTACCAGACTGTGTGAGAGTGTGTGTTCTGCATGCTATGACACGGTGAAGATTCTCTAACGAGAGATTTAGGGTTAAAAGAAACGACTATCCGCTCCTCAGAGAATCAGGAAACAGAAACGCTTCCTGAGTTGCTGCCCTCCTATGGGTTGATTTTAGAAGAGCGACATAGCAGCGAGATTTTAGTAAAAAAACATTTACACTAAATCGAGGTGCATTCAAATTCTGTAAACAACCAAGGTATCCTTTGTAAATTTAAATAGCTAACGGTTTAGCTGTGCGTGATGTATGCGTGTTAGCCTAAACTAGCAACCACAGAGTGTTTCACTAACGGCCAGATTGATAACGATAGCATACAAGAGAGAGGCTTTTGAACGCATCTGAACTGACATTATTCATGAGTTCTGAAAGTGTCACGATTTACGATGTGCGATTTTTTTTTTTCTGTGAAAGTAAAATCAGGCTGAAATCGTATTCAGCTGCTATGACCAAGATTTCAACATTAACACAGACCGACAGGGGAGTATGAGCTCCCCCTAGTGGCAGCCTGATCATCTTGATTGAGCAAGTTCAGGAGTGAACGATTTACAATTACAATCCAAAGAGCGTCTGACTGTTACAAAGCGCTGACCAATCAGCTGAACCTGACAGCTGCAGCTACAATAATGAGTAAAGAAGTCGTGTATGTGTATGTGTGTGTGTGTGTGTGTGAGAAACTCTCTTTAACACACACCTGTCACTGGAGAGAAGGATTCATGCTGTAGTGTGAGATTGAGAATACTCAATTATATCTGTTTACCTAATGGAATTGAGGATGTGTTTTTAACACACACACACACACACAGAGGGATAATATCCCGCTGTCTTTTCAGGGTTTCAGTTCAATCCGACTTTAAGCAGCTCACAGTAATCCTGCATTAACATCTCAGACCTCACACTCGTCCTGTCCTGCTGCTTTAATGTGTTCAGTCACTTCAATTTACACTTAAAGACACGTCGGGGCAAAGTGTCACCTTCCTGCTTCCTGAAGGTTGTCATAGAAACAATCCTCACAGGAAGTAGTTTGGTTTGCTGACAAAAAAAATGTATCATAAAACAGGCAAAAAAACTAGGACACGCTTTCCTCCTGTGTGTGTCTGGACGAGTGAAAAACGTGTCACGAGAGATTGTCCCAGTCCACAGGATTGCTTTTACTAGGTCAAAAGTGTAGCATCACACACACACACACACACACACACAGGGAAAGTAGGCCAGAGAGTTGTGGGGGATGGAATGTGTTCGTACCTGTGTCCTGTGTGGATCTGATTACAGTCAGCGAAGTCCTGGACATGATGTGAAAAATAAAACCATTCCTGTTACATTAACGGCTCATTTGCTTGCTAAGATGGGTTCTCCTCTGACAAGACACCCGGGTTTGTCATATTTTGCCCACGCGTGTCAGAGGGCATGGTCACGAGTGATGGGTGATTCAGAAGCACTGAGGATTCAGGATCTACTCTGAGCTTCACTTCAGCCGTCTCTCAGGCTTTAAAATGGCTGCCGTTTCCACTTTACACTGACTTGAGCGTTGTACGTTTCGTTCAAAAGAATTGCAGAGTGTGTTCAGTTCGGTGTTAGTTTCTTTTCAGTGCAGGAGTGAGCTTGAGGCCAACACTGCCCCCTGTCTACCACACGGTGTAAGTACACTGACCTTGGCGGAACGTCAGCTCTCACTCAGTGCAGTGGAATTATTTCAGGTCTTATAGTTAGTTATGAACCCAGAACAGGACTGACCTCAAACACCAGGTACAAATAATGTAATAAATAATAATGTAATAAATAATGTCTGCAAAGCAATTCTCTCTTTATCCTCTCTCAAAGTCAATAAGACAAAAACAAACCTCAAACACGTTGTTTTGTTGTTGTTGTTGCCCTGAAATCATGAACTCCTCTGTCCTGACAATTTCAGCCCTGCTATGATTATTACTCGCACATTTAAATGCAATTTAACATAGTTAGGCCTGTTTCTTTTAAATGTATATGCCACTAATAAATAAGGACCATTTATTGCGGTTTCATTTGTGGTGAGATCTTTTGGAAAAGACTTCTTAACAATACCAGACACACACAAAGTAAATAAAAGGGAAGACTCCGTTACTGGTCCCTTCCAAAGCAATGTGGAAGTTTTTCCTTCATCTACGTGGCATGTGGAAGCTTTGAAACAAAACATGCTTCGTCTCTTCTCTCGTTCACAGATGGATTTGATATTTTCATTACAATTAAAGATTAAGTGCTTAACGAGGCCTTTAACGACGACTTACGCTCACTGCAAAAAGAACAATACAATATAAATTATATTATAAACTCTTGTGTAGGTCCAACCTTCTCTACTCTACAATAAAGTGAAAGATTTACACTAATGATTTAAAAAAAAAAAAAAAAAAAAAAAAATAGATCTCAATTAATCTCTGCCACAAAAACTAGTTTTTCCCCCCCATTTACCTTTATTTAGGAAATACAGTTTTGTATAATAAACTACGTGTAAATTCCCATGTGCTTCGGCTGATCGAATGAAAGAGTGCATTTAACTGAAAGAGAAAGACTCAGAAGAGACTGTTGCAAAATATTTTCTTTTTTTATGAAGTCAGCACTATTTTCTGAGCCCTTTCTCCTCAGCAGATTAATCCATGCAGCCGTACTCAATGAAAACCAAACGGCAGGTAAAATTCACACGCACAGCATTTGTCGGTCTGTCTTGCCCACAATAATAATAATAATGTGCTTCAGTGACGCGTTAGCAGCAGCAGTGTTTAATGTACGTGAGTGCTGTGGATACTGGAGCTTTCGGCCCTGAAGCGTCTCTCGAGCGCTCGCTCGCGCCATTAGAACCGATTTCAGCTTCACGAGGAGGGACGAGAAATATTTATTCCCTTCATGCAGAGAATGAACTGTGAGGATTTCACAAAGCAATCATTTTATTTTATTAATAGCAACAAATCTGTGGTAGAAATTCAAAAACATGAAGTATTAACAGATTAAAAAAAAACAAAAAACAAAAACAATACACTTAATTAATAACGCAACACAACACATTTATTTATAGTTTTGTGCTTCACTGAATATCTTCATCACGTGAGCTCCAAGTGCAATAAGGTTCGGGCCGACCAAGGAGAGGACGCGAGGGCGAAACTCCACGAACGCTCCTTCATAGTGGTTTTGTGTTTTCTAAAAGTAACGAGATGGACCTGTAAAGGAGTCATTTTTGGTGCGACGTCACCGTTTAACACTGCAGTCTCTCGTGCAGGTCGCTGAGCCTGAAACAGGAAACGCTTTAGTTACAAACTGAACCCATCTGATGCGGTCATGGCGAATTAATACTGCAAAGAAGATACCAGGAGTCAAAAAGTCAAAGCTTAGCAAAGTCGTGTTTAATTGGTTCAGCGACGATCACACAAGACCGAGACCAAGACGAGAGCTGCTCATCCCTCTCTCCAGCAGTTCATATCCCCATCCTGTACACCACCTGCCTCATCCACCATCTAGAGTTTATTTACCTCTCCTGTTTCAGCACGCACCATCACACCCGTCAGCAGCATCCTCCATCCTTACAAGGGCGTGATCTATAATTATTACAGAGTTACAGTCTAGCAAGTTCTGGGTATCTGGTTATAATATGGAGCACGAACGTATAACTGCGGATCTAGGCACTTGGTTGCAATACGTCGCAGTATCTGCATGCTGCCGCTAGAGCACATGTTCACACTTGGACATGTAGATCTTCACACCTGTCTCGTGTCCTAACCACACGTCGCACGCGGACACGGTTTCACGTTTTGCTCTAGCGTGCCTTCAGATTAAGGAACAAAAATCAATCAGATAGGGAATCAATAAATAAAATATTTATGCTTTTTTTTTTTATTTCAAGCTGGAGGTCCTGTACATCCTTTTGTAATACAAATAATATACATTATCGGTGCATGCGAGTGATAAATTACATGCTTTAATATAATTGTAAATAAGTATATTCTAGACATATAATTACAGTATTATAATTAAACATTATATAGTAAACAAAAAGAGGAAAAAATCTAACCTCCTTGACTTCACTTCAAAGCTCAAACGGAGACGTGCGTGATGTTTTTAATCGCAAACGGAGCGCTAGAATAACGTTGCTGATTTAGGACAGTGGTCAAAAGGCCTCGCCCTGGAGGTCTACCTTCCTGCACGTATGATCATGAAGCCCTAAAGCAGGGATTAGATGGGCAGGTGGACAGGATTATAGTCGAGGCGAAAGTCTTCAGGCAGAAAGATCTCCAGGATCTACAGGGCTGTGACCACTGATTCAGGATCACTCGAACCTCAGAGGCACCATCCAGACACCACGCTCTGGAGACGTCACCGACAGGCGAGCTTTAGGTCTAGATCGGAATCAGATGCACAGGTAAACGCTCACCTCCGAGTGCAGCAGAAGAGGCAGGGAGAGGATCGGTCCTCCACGCGGTAACAGCCCGAGTTCGGAAGATCTTTACACTCGGATATAAAGGCCTGGAGCTCGGACATGGGCCCTCCGTCCAACTGCTGCTGCTGGAAATGAAAACAAACAGAAAACATCTCGCCTCAGGAGTCGACTTCCAGAAGGTTCTGGTAAAAGAGCAGGTCACCTGCAGCCAACCAGCAACTCCCATTGAGCCTCGTTAAGCGATACAGATTTACTTCCTGTTCCTTTAAACGGAAGTCATTTCCCAAATTCTAATTTGTTTTAAAATAAAATGCTGAACTTCCTGGATTTGGACTGAAATTTCAGCATTTTTAATTTCTAATACCTTAGAACTATAGATATTTTACAACAAAATGCTATGAATCATATGGAAATAAAGATCATCCTTCGCTTTATAATAACGCAAAAGGACTGTAGTGTGTAATCCCGCGCTGCAGCTCGTTACCTTGATGGTCTCATAGGTGTCGGTGATCAGGGTGATGAAGAGGCTGAGCACCATGTAGATGAAGAGCGAGACGAAGGTGTAGAGGTAACCTCGGCTGAACAGCCACACCAGGTAACTCTTCTGCTGCATGTTCTTAAAGGTGGCGAACATGTCGTCTCCGTTGATCAGGGAGAACAGACACTCGGACACCGTGTTCAGCGTACGGAACTGCAAGACAGTCATTTTGACTCATTATGAAAACAGAAGAGACGCACACGCGTGTTAATGAGTGCAAAGTAACGCTGTAGGGGTGTTGAACATTGTACTACGTTCACATTGCAGGCTTTTCGCTCAGCTCGGACGTGCGTACGTTTACGGTACATTAAGTGAAGCGCGTCCTCCAAATCGTCCTCCATACGGAGACGCGTCACTGCAGCAGGAGCTGAAAGCTCTTTATCTTGCTGCAGTCATTTGTGCTGCTCTTTACTAGTCTTAGGCAATTTGTTTTAAATCGTGACTGTTTCAGTAGGTTTTGGATCAATTCAGTTCCGCAAACATTACATAAATCACTCTTTACATTACATTACGTAACACACTGTTGTGGTTCTCAGCGGTCATTCTGCAGAAAGATTACAGGAGCACATTCTATACGAGCGTTCTCGTTCACGCATCCAGTCTAGAACCACATATGAAGGAGGCTCAGGTCTGACAGGAAAGCACCTGATGCACTTAGAACCACACACTCTTGAAAAGGTCATAACAAGGCAGAAAATGTGTCCGTATGCCAAGCCACAAGCCACCATCTTAAAGTACTCGCCTTCTCATGGTAGGGGCCGAGCACGATCCAGCCGCAGAAGCAGTAGCCGAGGTAGATCATGGCGGCGCAGCAGCAGAAACGGATCACGTTGGGAAACGCCGCTCTCAGGGTGATGATCAGGATCTGAGGAGAGGGGGAAGAAAAACAAAATGGGCGGAGTTTCCACACACAAACCCGCAGCAACCCGCCAGCGTCTACGACTTTACGTTTTGTCACAGCCTGAAACGAGGCACCGTACATTGGAACGCCAGAGAGACTTACGTTATATTTCTTGAAGTAGCCCATGTAGCGCAGCACGCCGATCCACACCAGCATGGTGCCGGTGCCCAGGAGGATGCTGCAGATGTCGTAACTCGTCAAAGCCTGCCAAAGCAGAGTTTTGTAATCGAGACATCTGAGCAGAAATTATTCAACACAATTCCATCTGCAGATGTGCGCATGTGCGTCCCGTATCGCACCTTGAGCTGGATGGCGATTTTGAGCACCGAGCCGGAGATGGTGAGGACGTCACTGATGATGATGAGGATGTACCAGCCGTTAATGAACTCCATCCGGTCAGACCAACACACTCGCTTCCCATAATGCTTCAGGAAGAAGGTAGCGTACTCCTGGAAACAGGAAGTCACACACAAGGGGGAGGGGGGGGGGTGAACCCTTAACCAGGCTCTGTAAAATATTTAACTATTAAAAAAAAAGGCAGTATAATGGTTCGGCTGTGTAAAATATTTACCCTGCGTGTTGTGTGTTTATAGATCTCAACTCGTGATCTTTTACTGCGGAGTTTAACTCGCAGAACCGAGCTATAAAACCTAACTGAAGTCACGACACGTTTTGCTCAACTTTTCTTACAGTTTTTTTTTTTTTTACAACTCTTACACAACAGTGGCAAAAAGGGAGGAAAGAAAGAAAGGAGGAAGGGAGAGATCAGGAACTTCACGAGGTCGTGTTAAGCATGACAAGTCACGTCACGGCGCAGTAAAATGCTTAGTTCATTCCGACAATGAAAAATTCAATTAAAGATATTTTGATTCCAAGATCAATGATTTCTGGTTTTTAATATGTATAATTTGTTTATGAATACTGTATTAGAAGCCTCATTGGCATTAATCATCATCATCATCATCATCATC
>JAQQZX010000015.1:20584161-20599862 GCA_030068355.1 Notoglanidium maculatum | reverse complement strand
TCAATTCAATTCAAAGAGCTTTATTAGCATGACCATAAACGTGTACAGTATTGCTAAAGCATTGAAATGAGAGTTTCTATAAAACAAATACAGTAACAATAACAAAAATAAATAAATAAATAAAATAAATAAATAATAAAAAATAAAATAAAAATGAGGTAAAAATATAGGTAGTACAATAAGTCAATGAATCAATGTCATAGAAATCAAGAAGTCTCTCTCTCACTGTCTCTCCCAGGCTCCCTCTTTCTCACTGCCTCTCACTGTCTCAGTCTCCCACTCTCACTCTCTGACTGTCTCTGTCTCGCCGTCTCTCTCACTGTCTCTCTCTCACTGTCTCTCTCAGGCTCCCTCTTTCTCACTGCCTCTCACTGTCTCACTCTCCCACTCTCACTCTCTGACTGTCTCTGTCTCGCCGTCTCTCTCACTGTCTCTCTCTCGCCGTCTCTCTCACTGTCTCTCTCTCTCTCCCTCGCCATTCTTTCTGTCGCTTTCTCTGTATGTTATTTTGTTTGTCTCTACCATCAGACATTTTTCTCTCTCCCTTTCGCTCTTCCCCATGTCTGTTTTTCTATCTCCGCACTTTGTTTCTCTTTTTGACTTTCTCTTTCTGTCATCCTGTCTCTCTCTCCTTCATTCCAGCTTCAATATTTCTTCCCTCATTTTTCCTCTCTCCTTCTTTAATTCTCTTTCTATCCCTCTCTTTCAACTCTAGCATCCTTACCTTCTTTCTTTCTTTCTTTCGCCTTCTTTTCCTGTTCATCTTCTTTTCCTTCCCCTTCTTCAAACTTTCACTCTCTCTACCTTTCTATTTTTCTATCTTTCTCTCCCCCACTCTCACTCACTGGGAAAGCTCATACAGTATATATGATTCACCAGACCAGTGTGTGTGTGTGCGCGTGCGCGAGTGTGTGTGTGTGTGTGTGTGTGTGTGCGTGCGTGTGTGCGAGTGTGTGTGTGGTTTGTGTGTGTGTGTGCGCGAGTGTGTGTGGGTTGTGTGTGTGTGTGTGTGTGTGTGTGTGTACTGTCTGTCATCAAGCTCTCTCTGATGAGCGGCGGTTTTCAGATGAGCTTCCAAACATCTCTCAGACAGAGCGAGAAGAAAGAGAGACATCAAACAGCTCTCGGTACTAATAAACCCATATTAAACACTGTGAAGGGCACTGCATCAGGGGAATGTCCACACACACACACACACACACACACACACACACACATTTACAGTACAGTCCAAAAGTGTGTTCACTACCAGTGTCAGTTTTCAAAGAAAAAATATTTCTTAAACAAGATTCTATCATTCTTCACTAATATGAACCCAAAGCAATGGTTAACTCTTTACACACAGAGAAGTGTACTGAGTGTGTTAGGCATTAAAGGACTACATAAATAAAAATATACACAATGTACACTGACAACTTCCCTCAAATGTATTAATTCAGCCAAGAGCTGATAGTTGGTGTGATAAATTTGTTTCTTTACATTTAAACTGGAGCTGCATGGCTAACTCGGCTAGTGTACTATAAAGGACGGTGTCATGGGAGTGATGTTAGCCTTGTGCAAACTGCTTACTCAAATCATCTCACTCACCTCTGTATGCTTGAAGCCACGCCTCCTACCTGTTTATGGAAGGAGTCTCCGGTGTCAGTGCACAACTAAGTTTTCTGACACCTACAGGACAGAGGAGTTTACACTTCTTTGTGGTTTCTCAGTTAAAAAACAAACTGTGAGCTGTGTGTAAGTGTAAGCTGCGATTTTCTTTTTTTGTCTTATTAACTTCGAGAGAGACTTGTTTCATGGACATTAAATAAGAATAAAAAGCATGACTTGTTCTATAACAAATGTAAAATTGTAAAACTGCACTGGAGAATAAAACACTTTATACTCAGGTGAAGTGAATAACACTGATTATCTCGTTACAGTGGCACCTGGAAAGGGGTGTGATATATTAGGCAGCAGGTGAACAGTCAGTTCTCGAAGCTGATGTGTTGGAAGCAGGAAAAATGGGCAAGTGGAAGGATCTGAGCGACTTTGACGAGGGCCAAATTGCGACGGCCAGAGGACTTTGTCAGAGCGTCTCCAAAGCAGCAGGTGTTGTGGGGTGTTCCCGGTGTGCAGTGGTTAGCACCTACCAAAAGTGGTGCAAGGAAGGACAACAGGTGAACCGGCAACAGGGTCATGGGCAGCCAAAGCTCATTAATGTCCATGGGGAGGTGAAGCCCAGCCTGTCTGGTCTGATTCCACAAAAACGCTACTCTGACACAAACCAATGTAAAGGTTAATGCTAGCTATGATAGAAAGGTGTGCAGCGTGTGTTAGATACGATGTGTTAGATATGTGTTAGAAATGTGTTAGATACGATCCAAACTGTAATGAGAACCTGCAGCTGGTCACTTTTACTTTATTCATTGGTCAAGTCCTCAACAGCTTACTACTGCACTGATTAGTCTTATTCTGATGTGTACTATTCAGCATTTAGGCCATTTAAGACTTTTTCTCTTGAGAGTGTATTGTCGACTCCATCCTCGCTTTCTCTCGACTCCACATTCACTCCTTCTGTGAGTTTGTGGATGAAGCTGTGGGGGGGCGCCGTGGTTCAGGTGGGCTGTGAGCAGACACAGAGAGAGCCAGAGATAGTTTACGCATTCTGAAAGAAGAAAGGGGCAAAAGTTCACACTGGCAGACATTCTGGTTTCAGATATCAGGCCTGTCTGAGAAACACACTTCAGCGTTCAGTCTTTGGCTGTTGTTTTGGCTGCAGCAGCTCACACAGAACATTATTCATTCATCACCACTTATTTTTGCTCACCTTTCATTTTACACCATGTGTTGAGAGAGGAAATAAGAGGATCTTTCTTCCTACAGTAGTGAAGTACTTGGCTACAAAGCAGGCAGGAAGTTTCTGAGGAGAGTAATGATTATCTTGCCACATCCTTCCTTTAATTGAGAAACCTCTTACAACCTTTTTTTAATTCAGTAGGTAGACACGAAGCGACTAAACGAAAAGGAATGTTCCTAATCATTCTTGTTAGTTCCCAGGGGATTCCCAACTAGACATTCACAGAAGCAGTCTTTTTACCTAAGGTTAGAGCCATTAAGAGTTAGGTTTCTTCCTTTTTTTTGGCGGCATCTCATTAGCTTTGCATATTCCAGTAAGTATGAAGGTGCCACATTAGCGTCATGACTTTGAACAAGGGTGCAACTTTACTTAAGTTGGTTCTGATAAAGGTTCAACTTCAGCTGGTGGCCCTGGTCAAAGGCACAGTGTTATTGGCTCTAGATAATGGCACAACTTCCACTTAGAACAAGATGTCTACCTCAGTTTGGTGGTCCAAGGCAAGGGTGCTTACTTTACAGAGAACTTCATCTTATTGACCCTAAGAAAAGCTGTCTTCTACTTGGTGGCTCTGAAGAAGTCCTGTTTATTGGCCCTAGATAGAAGTTTATCTTCAGTTGGTGGTGAACAAAGCCTGAAGTCTCCTTATTGGTCCTTGAAAATGGTGCAGCTCATTGGCCTCAATCAAGGGGGCAACTTCAGTTTGGTGGTTCAAGGCAAGGGTGCTTAAATGACATGAATTTGACAAGCACACAACAACCTAGTGACCCTAAGGAAAGATACTAATTTAATAGCCTTAATTCCAGTTTATTGATACAAAGTGATGTTTTTTCTTTAGTTGGTGGCCAGAACATAATGGCGGATCTTGAGTTTGGAGGATCCAGATAAGAATGCAACTTCAGTTCTTTGGACCGCCAAGATATTGTCGAGATCTTGTTTATGTGCTCGTGAACAAGATCTTAATAAGACTTTGGTGATCTAAGGCAAAGGCACTGACCGTAGTGACTCTAAGAAAAGATACAACTTTAACCTGGCATCCTTAGAGAAGGCCTCAAACTCAGTTTATTGGCCTTAGATAAAGGTTTGAGTTCAGTTGGAGGCCCTAGGCAAAGGCAGAACGTGAGCTTACGGGCTTTAGGTAAAGGACTTCAGTTTGGTGGTCAATGGCAAGGGCCATAGGTAAGTCGGCTTCCTTTTGCATGGTTAATGTTTGTTGTTTTGCCGAGGGTTGGTCTGAAGCAATACTGGTGACTAAATATTCCTACATTATACTATAAAGGATTGTTTGTGCCACTGTTCTCATTTTCACCCACACTTCTTTTTATCAGCCCCAACCCTAGACTGGAGGGGTAATGGCAGTTTTATGAGGGTTGAACATGGTTTGGAAGCTATTGCTACCTGATCCACACCACCTGTCTGAGTTTCAAAGCTCTGAGAGCACAGGGAATTATGTAGTTCCCACTCCATTGGAAGTTTTCCAATTAGTAAGGCTGCATGGATGTTTTTCCGGTGTCCCTCAGAAAATGCACAGATGCACAAAGATTGTTTGTCATGGGTGAAGCTCAATATTAGGTGTGTGTGTGTTTTGACAGATACTGCGGCTCATTCTGAGCTAGTGTTTGATTCGTAGTGCTCATTTATACAGACCTGGATGCAATCTGACAAGAAAGCGTTACTTCAAAACATTACTTCATCTCCAATCACATCAGTGTAGAATGACGGAAGCCCCGCCTCAGTCTGTGTCCTATTGGCTAATATATGACCACAGGAGAGGTTTCATAAATTTTTTTTGTGTGATGGAGTATAATAAATATATGTGAGGAAAAAACCCTCAGTGCAAGTGAAAAATAGTCTGGACTCAAATATGAAATATATATATACTTTATTATGACCATATCTTTTTCAGTATAAAGTATATCTGATTTAGTGACAGTTTCATCATATTAGGGCTGTCCAATGAGTTGAAACACAACATTTTGTACAATTTTTCCAAGTTGAATCTGAGACAAACGAAGGAATGTTTTCACAATAAAATGAGCAGCTGACACTGTACATTAAATCCAGTACCTTTTTCCACGTGTGTATGAGTGGATCCTTAATCCCTGACCCAGGATCAGTTCTAAAGTCATCCTCTGTACAACAGAGGACAGAACTCTAAAGAGAAATCTGATCACAGATCAGTGCTTGAAGCCGCCTCACACGATAAACAACAAAACGGTACGGTGTTATTTTACTGGCGAAAGATGAGGATTGAAGAAAATCTGTTCAATTTGAATTTGTAAATGGCTAAAAGGAAATCTGCGTTCTCACTTTTGCCAGCAAAATAATGCCGCGGTACATCAGTAGCCTCCAGCTCGGTTTTCCAGGAAAAAGAAAAAGAGATAGCGCTGGTATTCACATCGCGGTACAATGAAACCGGATTTAACGGCGCTAAATCAGCCTGCATTCACGCTAGTATGTTGTCGTATAAAACTTTTCGCGTCTAAAATCCGTTTTGCTCCAATTCAGATTCAGCAAAAGGATTGACAGGTGTGAAAGCAAGCTCAGAAACATTAATAACAGGAACATTGACCTTTCTGTTAGGACATGAAATTCTCAAACTTCTTCCAAACAGGTTTAACGCACGATTATACACCGTTTTCATATTAGCGTCAATAAATGAAGTCCACAAGAATGAATTCACAACTGTGAGAGCAGCTGCCAAACAGAAAAAAACCAACCAACCATGTGAGCATCATTAAAATAATCTCTATTTACACACATAAATACAGATGAATGAAGCAGATGCATATTCAGGACTGTAAAGCTTTTGACCATGCAGCGTTCAAGAAACTAGCACATGTACGAACCCTCACACTTCTTAACGTACCGCTTAAGTTGCTTCGATTCATCCGGCGCGCACACACACACGCGCACACACACACACACACACACAAAAAAAATCACCTTATTTATACAATTATTAATTTTAAGCCCCGAATGCTACGAGGCAGCTGAGAAATGTTTAAATACACACACATGGAAACGTAAGCTGTCAAAAAAATATAGCATTCTCCGATTATATTTACACTTGTATCTGATAAATACTGACAAAACTGTTTCCCTGGACAGTGGAGAAAATGTATTCCACACGTACCTGTCGTTAGCAAACACACGACCAGCTGTGTTTATTTTCCCAACGTGGCGTAGGAGTCAAAAATAATTAGCAGAGTGAAGAACAAATAGGCTTCAGATACGGTTCAATTATTCTCTCATAGCGTCTACATGCTGGTTTTAAATAACATCAGAATAATTAGCGTTTATTTTCCGTTCTGGAAGCTTGACACGCTTCCATTATTACATTTAACGCAAACTAGGCTTGCACGTCTACAGAATAAGAAACAAGATGATATCCAGGGGAAGGTGCTGATGACATCACCACAATATTTTTACTAATATGCATTAGCCAGCTTGCTAGAGAACTTGGCTCCTGGTTTTATTTACACATCAACATGAGCTAATTTGTATGTTAGCATGCATACTGGTTGATCAACGTTTCTTCGCTTGACAGAACTCCACTATGTACATCCTATAGCTACTTCTGGAGACATACTGATTCAGTTAGCTAGCTCGCCAAGCGCAGGCTTGCGTTTCCGTAGCTAGCAAGCCGAGTAAGTGTTGTTGAGGGAATAAGCTAAGAAGTTCAAATAAATAATTTATGTTATACTTACAGTAAAAGGTAAGATGTTGAAATTTGCGATTGGCAGGTGTATTTAAGTTTATGTGGAAAGTTAAGCCCTGTAATGTGGTGGGGAAGCTGAAACTTTTAGGATGTTTAGGGGAGGATATGATTCAGAGATTTGGGGGTGTAAGGCTTGAGGCTTTTGAAGCGTTTTGTTTGCGGGATTTCTGTACTGATTACGGATTTTACAGATCCTATGGTCTGCTAGCTTAAAACCTTTCGGGTGTAAGCGTTTCAGGAGTTCAGTTATGTAGTTCATTTACAAGAGTAAGGATGGTTTTGGTATTTCTGGGGTTTTTATGGTTTAATGTACGGAATATAAGCATGTTTAAGGTTTAGTAATCGAACCTGATGACCTGAATCCCCAGCCCTGCCTAAAAAGCTGGCTTTGTAAGTGCATTGGTTTACATAATTTTTCTGTACCTCGATAGAAATAATAATAATGATTTACAACAAAGTTCTCCACAGCCTTAAGTACCACCTTTACACAATAAAGGCACCTCGCTCACCCCTCAGGGCTCAATGGCTTCTTCTAATAAGAAGTAAACGGCGACAATACCAAATGTAACAAACCGAACCAGATGACGAGGAACCCGAGGAGAAGCCTCAGAGGCCTCGAAAGTCAGATATTTAAACTTAAGGAATGTCAGTAAGTCCGTCGTGTGTGTGAGTTGATAAGAAGTGCAGTGTCTGAGAGACCAAAAATCCAAAACCTGACATAAAGTATTTAGCATTTTAGTACCCAACGTTGAGCTTGTTCTTGTTCAGCTCTCGTTCCAGGTTGCCGATGAGCGCGTCAATGCTCTCCTGAAGATCTCGCAGGTTCACCCTGTTGCTCAGAACAGGGCTGATCTCCTGAATCTTCATGAATGCCTGATATGTGTGCTCTTTGGCTCGGTGCTCTTCCCGCTCCACGAGCATCCGATCATACGATGTTAGCAACGGTGTGTTCTCAATTTCCTGCTGTTCAACAATAACGTCTTCCTTAACATCATTCTTTTGTTCCTTCTCCACTTCTATTTGTGCATGTTCTCCACCCTCTAGCACTTTATCATCCTCTTCCCCTCGTTCCTTTTCCTTGCCCTCATCCGTCTCCTCTTCGCTTGGCACGTCTGCGTAGTCGGCTTCCTCTTCCTCCTCAGGACGCATCGGACGCAGGTATGTCTCCTTGCAGTCGCTCCAGTCTCCGGCGTAGCGGTTGCTTGGACTGTCCAAGCGCCCAGGACGGGGACGCAAAACTCCCGCTAGCTCGGCGTCGCTCAGGTTTAACACCTGAGGGCGCTCTTTTCTTCTCCTCACCAGGGCGGGGGGGTCCAGGGCAGGAGATGAGAGTTTGCTCTGGATATCCGCAACTGAAACAGCAACGACATGAAAAAGAGAAAGGGAAGGAGATTTAGTGCAAAGACAAATTAGCTAACACGCACAAAGAGCATTTGCTAGCAGGAGCATGCTAGTGCAGGAGTGTACTGAAAAGAATTTGGGGGAAAAAAACATGCATTAGAATCGCACGCAGCATCAACACTTTTTCAAATAAGCAAGCGTCACACACAAAAAACCTAAATATTTCAGTTATTATCCAAACCAGCTAATGCTAACTTTCTTAAAAACAACCTAGCTAAGAAATAAAACAAGCTCCTTTTTCATTTTATGTTCTAAAAAAAAAAAAAAAAAAAAAAAAACCCCACACACAATTAGGTTTGTAGTTTCTGAAGCCTCTGTGAGGTGAGAAGTCTGAGGTAAAAGGAAAACTAACGGTATTTCAGCATCATCTGTAACCTAGCATATCTGACACTGAGCTAACGGTAAAAGCTACATGAGCCATGGGACACACATATTCTTCCACTTTCCCTATGCTAAAGAAGAAGCTCACACCACACCAGTCCAAACCATTTCTCTGTATGTTACCTGCCTGGCTCAGCTCGCTAGGCCAAGCTAACCTCTCCGCTCACTTTAGCTGCTGCCTACATGGGAAACCGACGATGCAGAACACACAAAAACAAACAGCATAAATGTTAAAATGGCTATGATTCATCACAAACAAACGAGAACACAAAACAGCATGAAGGCGTTAATGCTGGGAAAGCATGCACGAAAACAAACAAAATAGCGGAAAAAGAGCAGAAAATCTTTTTAGCAGAATTAGCTTCTGGACGTTAGTGTCAAAACACATCTAGCATCATAAAACAAGGATTTCAGCCATTTTCTAGCTAGATTTTTGCTTCATCCTGAGGTAAATGTACTGTCTGACCACTTCAGCATGCTATTTTATAATAAACTGCCACCACAATATTTAAAAAGAAAGCACAATCTTGATAGCGAATGTTAGCTAACTATAGATCTGAGTTTCTGACTCAGATATGACTAAGACTCTGACCGTTGCAATATTAGCAAATTATTAGCAATAAGTACCAAAGTTAGCATTAGCGTTTGTCCCTCACAGTTAGCACAGTAGCTGGCAGCCGTGAGCAGTGAATTTGGTGCTTTGGAGAAGCGTATTCCAGAATCTTTCTGGCAAAAGGTTTGCTAGCAAGGTAAAAAAAAAGGATTTTAGAGATTTTAAACGATTTTTAAAGGCTAAGGATAAAAAATAAAATTCACTGCTAGGCATAACAGCGTTGAGTATCCTTTGTAGGTTATCTATTCCAAACACAAGGAGACATGCACGCTCTGTTGGTTTAGAAGGTCAATCCAGGGTTATAGAATAAACTAAACCCACACACACACACACACACACACGGCTGTGTCCCCGACAGGCTAAAAATACCCTCACACCCACACTCTGGCCTCTCCCACATTTTTTTTCTTCCTTCAGTGTCGTCCATTTTGTGATAAACAAACTCAGACTGTCCACTTCCTCTTTAGCCTACAAACCTACAAAATTACACACCTAGGTCTAACACAAGGCTGTTTCACCACCACCCAACAACCCCAGAGCGTGTTTCTGTGGAAACGTGCCCTCTGGGAGGAGGATTTCAGTAAGGCGCTAGCGTCTCAGGGTGAAGCGGCTAAGCACAGGGCTAAAGGTTAGGTCAGGAATGTGTGTAATTATAGAGCGAGCTTATTGCATTTTTCCCTGCTGGAAGTGGAGCCAAGGGATGGTAACTTTATATAGTGCCTTTAGCAAAACACAAGGCAAGTTTTCATGGAGAGAAAAACAGAAATGTGATTTAAATTAAAGCTAAAACAAGCTAAAGCGTGAGGCGAAGACATAGCAGAAAATGATTTGTCTAACTGCGCGTAGCTGTGCCTATTGGAGCTCTAAACGTTATTTACTTTGGAGTAGATATTACGTCACCACGACTCTGCACTCACATTTTTTCAGTAGCATTTAACATTCAGTAGCTAGCTAATTCACAGGCAGCTAACAAGTGAGTTAGCATCACTAGTTTTAACTAGCGGTTTGACCATGTTCGTAGATTTTACCTCAGAAACAATAGCAAATATTTTAACCTACTGATACTGCTTATAACATAAATCACAGACAGTTTTGCTGACAATACAGAGATGCTAATGCTACATGCTATATTTTAAAGAATAAAATAGAGATGCTATACAGAGACATGCTAGTGAAATGGCTAACTTCCATGTATAGCATTTATGTTAAGAGCTTTTCATGCTAACAAGTTAAAATCATTGAGGAAAAATTGTCAGATGTTTTCAGGAGCGTTTACGCATATTTTACTTCAGAAAAAAAGAGAAAAAACTTAACATGAAGTGCTATTGTGACTAAATAATAGCACAGCTCACAGACAGCTAACAGCTAGTTAGCGGTACTTTTGCTGCCTAAATCAACACACTTGGATAAAACCTGATGTTAAACACGTTTAGCATTACAAGCTAAACAGTGAAAATCAACAGCAAATTTAAAGGCTGACGTAAAAAAGATCTATAAAGACACGTGCTAAGAAGTGACTAGATAGCTACCGTGTTCACGCTAACGAGCTTGGAAAGAAGTAGCCGAGGTCACTGGTGAGCGTACGCAGCTAGTATAGCTAGTAGTTAGCTTGCACTGCTACTCTAATCTGACAATGAAGCTGCAACAGGTAAATAAAATTTAAATACATTTTAAACAGAAGTGGTGTGTATAAATCATACAGCGTTCTGTAGAGTATGTTTTGGCTGTTATTCTTCTCACGCACACCCACAAGGCACAAACTAGAAGCGACACAAGAGACTTGTCGCTTGCTAGGGGTTAGCTTGTTAAAAATATTCCTGGGAATTCTCCAACCATGATGTTGGAAAACCTGAACTGATCCAGCCTCACACCCAGAATGCACTGCTACGCTGACAGGCTTTGTCATTTCTCCCTTTCTCCAAAGTATCAATCACAGATTAGCAGGAATCCCGAGGGCATGCAGCTGTTTCACGCCCCAGCGGTTGAGCTGCAGCTCTTCGGGATAAACGCTGTCCTCGGGGGACGGGATTCCTCGCGTGGTCCCAGACCTCCAGGGTTTTGGTTTACTTTACATTTCTCTTTGTGCCTCCGCCTCTCTCTCTCTCTCTCTCTCTCTCCTACATGCCATTGGAGAAGGTTAGCATGGCTGTTTGATCTCCCATATGGAAGCAGATCTGTTTGCACTATGTTTAGGAACCGAAGGAACCAAGGGCGTATCAAAGAGGCCTCAAAAGGGACAAGCGGCTACGGACCACAGAGATGAAACTCTATCTGCGATATTTCAGTGATCTGTGTTATGTAAGGAATAAAAACGCTGCCAGTGCCGTACTGTTTTAGGGGTTACCGTTACCCTGTTTACTTATAACAGCATGCCTTGAGATGTTTTATTCCTCCTATACAACCGTAATTTGCAACAATACATTTTTTTTTAAATTTCAAATGACACACCATACTAAACCAGTACCTGATTTCAGGTTTCCTGTTCGTGTGTGTGTGTGTGTGTGTGTTCTTACCCGGCCACAGCTGCAGCAGATAGTGCAGAACCTCGATGTGCTTTTTAAAGTGCAGAGCGCTGGCTAGCTCCTCCGAGTCCATGAACACTCGGTTAGCGAGGCCCGAAGCGTCCTGTCTCTGACTGAGCAGAACAGGTCCGAAACACACCGCCAGGTTCTGACACGTCATCTTATTCACCTCGTGATGGGATGCGACACGCTTCAAGTGGTCCAGAAGTTTCCTCAGAGTCATCTAGAAGAAGAAGCGACATAAGAGTGAGTCACAAAGCTTCTGTAATTGGTTTCCTAATTAATAAGCAAACTAAAGACTGATATGATTCCAAGTAAAGAATCTTTTAGAATGAATGAACCATTGATTTTTTTTTGCTACAGAGCACCAAGGCATTCTAGTCAGTTTTATAAATAAATGTTTAAATACCTGGCATGTTCTAGGTAAGAAGCAAATAATAAGCAGTAATTTGAATCGTGTACAGGAAAGAACTCTTGTAGACCAAGCACTAATCTAGCAAAGTCCACTTGAGCAGATAAAGCGGTGGATCGAGACAAGGAACCACTGTGAGGATATGCTGATACAATATGTTTATACAGAAAAACTTGAAATATGAACTCTTCTGAAAGTTTCTACTACCTTCTCGACCTCAGGAAGTGTCTCGAGCAAACCCGAGGCATACTCCGAGTCGGAAGGGTCGTTCTCACAGCCGCCGTTTCCGATAATCAGCGGCCGCCTGGACATGGTGTCCAACACGGCTTCGTACAGAGGCTTCGAGATGAGAGGATGAGGCAGCTCCCTCAGATAGTCTTTAAGAACACCTGAAGGAGAAAAAGTACGAGGGACAAGGAGAGAGAGAGAGTAAGAGAGAGAGAAAGAGAGAGAGAGAAATGGAGAGAGAGAAACACAGAGAGAGCGAGAAACAGACAGACAGAGAGAGAGCGAGAGAGAGAGAGAGAGATTTATGATGTTAGATGAACAGAAAGAGACACAGAACCTTAAGCTGACTTGAAGCTGTATCCGACCAACGACTGCAACAGGCCGAAAAATAAAAGAAAAGAAAATTTAAATGTAAAGAAACAGAGTGACAGTATACACACACCATGTAAAATGTTTATCAATGTTTATAATATAAAAAATAAATAAGGAAAAATAGGAAAAGATTGACATACATAATCATTTATTTATATATATTTATAATAAATATTTCTAATAATTTTGCCGAAGACAAAAAAGAAGAAAAAATATAAAGGAAGAAAGTGAGAGCGTACATACAGCACGGAACAATTTATAAATAATTTATATAAAAATTAACATAATATATGATGCATATTTGTAATAAATATTAAATGGCTGAATGAGTCAGGGTGTAGAGATAACTGAGCTTACTTTCTGTATTTATTTTTACTGTTTTTGCTCCTTGTGACTGGAATAACAGACAGGACGCACTGGAACACGACACTCTGGTACTAATTAGTCATCTTTAGTTCCTTATAACTGGTACCGCTTTGCCTTTTTAACGGTTGCTAGCTTTATTTTTAGCTCATGCTTGTTTCTGTATTGTACAGTATTTCTGTTTATGCGTGCTCTGTTTATCATGTATGCGTTAACTGTCTCGCTGGATTCTATTTCTTTATCCTTCCCCAACCAGACATGGGCAATATGACAAACCGATCACATCACCGTCCTTTTTTCCCACGATACACTTCTAAGATATTGCAATACCCACTATACCACAAAAAAGTATTTCCATTATAATTATTATTTGAGAATATTACAGTGAGAATAAATGAAATAAAATACAATCATGTTAAGGAAAGTGAAAAGAAATATAAGCGCTTAACGGTTTAAAAACGGTAAAGACGTAAAAGAGACTGGATGTGTGGGTCATTTATTTTCACTATTAATATTATTCATAACCATTTTTGCTGCTTTTAATAATAACAGAACACGTGACACCTAATAGAGTAGCAGCAATGTAGCTACAGATAAAGGGTGTACAAACTTTCGCACTTAATGACTTCATTTACAGAAAGTTTTACCTAAACAGTCCTAAGAGCTTCCGGTTTTAAGCTATAATTTAGTAAGCGCTGCCTCACACGAAGGAAAAGGAGGCATAACATCAGCGGAGGTGTTTAATACACGGCTGCTTGGATACGGCTGCAGCTGCGTGAGGCGCGTCGGGGTTAGCGATGCCGAGCGTGTGTGTGCAGACGCAGCAGAACGAGAGCGTGTGCCTCCAGGACACACTGAGACACCTGACAAATTACAGCGAGGCTAATCTGCTAAAGCAGAGCCATTATTCAGCGCCCGCTCCACTCTTCTCCCCCGCCTTCCTCTCCGAGAGCCCAGACTTGGCAGCTGGAGGGAAGCTCATTGTTGTGGTGACTTCTGAGAGACGCTGGAATTCGTCCCGGGACGGAGAGAGCGCGTTTTCACACCTGAGCATTCAGTCTCACAGTGAGCGACTTTATAAACGCAGAGCCAGGCGGGAAAGCAACACTGCTAATCGCGAGACTCGATCCGAGACCTGGACGCTTACGCTAACCCGGGGGTTTTGAAGCTTCCTGAGCAGGGTAATCAGTTCTGCAAGAGTGAAAACGAGATGGATAAATAGGGTCTGAAAAGACTTGGAACTTTATTCGATCAGGCCACCAGGCAGGGAGGGAGCTACGGGCTAGCGAATACGCTTGGCTAGCGCCGGTTCCGATTAGCAGACTCCAAAAAAGCAGAGTCAAAGATGGCAGGACTAGAAATAATGTGCTGTTTTGCTGAGCCAAATAATAATTCATTAATCAAATCTGATTAGAAATTAGCCAGGCCACAAACAGTTCAAAAAGTTCATAATGTTCATAGCACATAGCAAAACAAGGTACTTAAGCCATTAGCTAAAAATCCATGAAACTATACATCCTTTAGCATATTCGCATATTAGCTAAACAACATATAAGGTAGTGGTTTAGCATTTTGTCAGCCTTCAAAAGGCTAAGCTAACCAAGTTACCTCAAGTTATTATGCGCTACCGTGGAAGGTTAGCAAAAAACAGCCTGAAACATTATTTTCTTTTATCTTAGCATAGGTCTTAGCACTTTGGCTTTTTCTGGGTTGTGTTAAGAAGAGACGATGAGTTTTTTTCATCAAAATACAACATTAGCGACGTGTGACATTCTCAGTGACTTAGCATATTCTCCTTAGGCCCATTACTAGCATGAGTTATTAGCAAATTTTGCTAGGAATTCTAAGTTGGGCTGATTTCTTACCTAGAATTTCTTACACACTCTTTATATGTAGTAAGATTAGCACAGACATTTCTAAAATGCTAACAGCACAGTATTAGACAGTATAAGTTATTAGCAAGTTAGCATCTTTTGAAAGTATATCTGGGAATTCAGGGGAATGACAATTAGCCTGAAACAGCAGGAAACACTTGATTTTGTCTTTGTTGCTATGGAAGCACGCATATGCTGCTTACACTTCTCTGAAATGTTGTAGTACGTTCTTTCACAAGGTTTCTGCTAGTTCACAAAACGTTTTTGCGTGGAGTTTGGAAACGCTTTCACAGTTCAGCAATATTTTTACATGAAGGAATGTTAGCAGAAATGCTAACAGTCCACTGCTAGATTTATTTAGCATCAAATTAGCATCCTTTCTAAAAACATTATTTCATCCTTATAGCTATCAATTACTTAGTTGAATATTACAGTTCCAGGAACTTTCTCAAGTTTCCCGCTTCTTCGCAGGATGTTGCGATAACTTTTTTAACATTTTAAATTTTGTAATTTGAAAAAAAAAAAAAAGTTCAACCTTTACTCAAGCAGTCTGACAGAATGCTGTTTAATGAAAGTTCACAACCAAGCAGAAAAACACAACTCAGCGTTGTAATATTGTTTATCGAGCCTGTGTTGCCGTAGAAACGGCTAATTTCTGAGGTAATTACCACCTTTCCTGATAACACCTGGTCTTTTCTTTGCTGATGCCAGGACAAAATGGCGGCAGGGGAAACTGTAGACTTCTAAAACAGCAGCGAGATGCAGTTAGCTTAGCATTAGCATTAGCACTCTTTTCTCTGTGAGACGTGTGACCCGTCCTTCCTCTCAAGCAGCCGTGACCCACACTTTTAGACACCTCCTTTGACAAACACACACTCGTACAACCCTGATAACTCACTGAGTCCTCTATGTGTGTGTGTGTGTGTGTGTGTGTGTGTGTGTGTGTGTGTGTGTGTGTGTGTGTGTGTTTCTCACTTCAGA
>JAQQZX010000015.1:20558860-20574436 GCA_030068355.1 Notoglanidium maculatum | reverse complement strand
CACCATCACCAACACCACCAACACCATCACCAACACCACCTCCATCATCAACACCACCATCAACAATATCACCACCACCACCATCACCAACACCACCAACACCATCACCAACACCACCAACACCACCACCAACACCACCAACAATATCACCAACACCACCACCAACATCACCACCATCACCAACACCACCAACACCATCACCAACACCACCTCCATCACCAACACCACCAACACCACCACCACCAACAATATCACCAACACCACCACCAACACCACCAACACCACCACCAACACCACCACCATCAACAATATCACCAAGACCACCAAGACCAGCACCACCACCATCACCAACACCACCAACAATATCACCAACACCATCACCACCACCAACACCAACACCCCCAACACTATAAATACCACCAGCACCATCACCAACACTATCAACACCACCACCACTATAAATACCACCAATACCAACACCACCACCAGCATCAACACCAACAACACCATCACTAACCCCACTAAAATCGACACCGCCAACACCATCACCAAACTTTCACTCTATCACTATCAATCTTTACCTTATTAACTTTAAACTTTACCTCAGTAACCAGAAGGAAATCTAGCGTCTCATTTGGGTTTCAAATAAAAGTTCCAGTTTTTGCAATTTGCAAGAGCGCTTCTCTTTTCGAGAGCCGGCCAAAGGTCCTCCTGAGGTCAAAACTTTATTATAGGGGGCAGAAAGTTCCACAAACATGCATATAAACACATCCTTATGCAAGGAGACACACACACACACACACACACACACACACACACACACACACACACATCCCTAAATACCACCAAACCAAAGTGTTTACACATACACTGAGCAAATGAATGAAACAGTAGAGCTTCTCCGCCTATACAAACTGAATAAGGCAGAATAAAGGCACCCGTTGCCTGAGGCATGCTATGATAGACGCCGTTATGAGTCTGCGCTTTTGTATTTTCAGATTGAAAAAGTGGAGTGTATTACATTCACAGTGAGAGTGAAAGAAAGTGTCCGCTTTTTCAAAAGCACCAGAGACTTATGATCACTAAAAAAAAAGGTTACGAGACACGAGCTTTGCAGATTTCCCTCATAAGCAGCGGCCAATCCGAGTCCTGCTGCGACACGCTGAGCAGACAACTGTAAAGACTGTTTTGATATACATTCCCCCACACGTTCTCGCTCTCTTTGGTGTGCACATGTTAATGACACGTTCTTTATTCCTGCAGGAAACAACGTCTCACGCAACCTCTTAATTACACTCTCGGCTAAATATTTTCACTTATGGAAAAAAAAGGCTTTATCATTACGGCGGTCTGGAAGTTAACGAGTAAGGATTGTAACGCAGAACATCCGTGTCACGGCTGAGAACACAACACGCAGGACGTCACACGTCCTTGTTGACGTTCCCATGTCACTGCAATTTCCAAGACTGTTTGATTAATTTAAGTGAAGTTCATTCGAAGGAGTCACCGTGGACTTCCCAGAATGTTCAGTACGGCGTGTGGCAGGTCAGGAACAGCATTACAGACTCAGTGGCCCGAAAATACTCTACAAAAATTTTTTTTCCTCAGACAATTTTACATCAGGTGTCAGAAAATCTGACAAAACACACAATGCTAATCCTGCCCTGATCTTCTCATCCACATTAGCTTAGCATAAGAAAAACTGCTGGCAAACGTCAGTTCTATTAGCTACATAACATAACACAATAGCTATAAGAGATTATAAGAATGATCACATGTCTTTAATATCATTTAGAATTCGCATAATGGTAATCAGTTGGTTAAGCGCGCACATGTTCGCTTTTATTAGCAACGTACACGCGATCACGGCACCATATTAGCATTAGCGTCCCATCATATACCGCCCCTTCTGCACAGATGTGAGCTCTGCTTCATATTAGGCTTCGTGCATCATTTGGATAGGAATTAGCATTCCTTTATTAGCTAGCCTACATTTTTCAGCTTTCTAACACTGGCAACTTGGATATATATTAAACAATTTGCATGTTATTTGATTTAAATGGCTCTGATGGTAGCATTAACATTAGCATGATATCAGCTGTTACAGTCCAGATGCAAACCTGAATCGACAGCAGTTTTAGAAACGGTGTCTATTCATTCCTCATACACTTACATACCTTCTACTAGCCCGAGTCCATAACACTCACGCACATGCGCGCACACACACACACACACACACACACACACACACACACGTGCGACCACAGAGCTTTAGTGTGGGATTAGCACAAGTGCTGCTCTTCAGATTGAAATGCTGAATGGAAAGGCGTTATTGTCTCTCTCTCAATCAAAAGACTCGAGTGTTTTAGCTTTTCTCAAACACACACACAAACACACACACAAACACACACACACACACACACACACTTTTTCACTTGCCTAAAGCATCAGTAAAATGACCAAGGAATGTAACTTTAGCTAAATTAGTTACCCAGCTAGCAGGTGTAAGTTATCGGCAGGTTCTGTATATAAAGGTTTCAAGTTGATTTTGTGTAATAAATGCCGAGATGCTGCTAAATGTAATAATAAGTATAATAATATTTACTTACTTATTTATTTTTATAAAAAAGTCTGGGAAAATCTGACTAATCAGAAAATTCTGTTTTATGTGTGTTTTTATCAGAGAACTGTGTTACAGCTGAGAAACTGTGTGTGTGTGTGTGTGTGTGTGTGTGTGTGTGTGTGTGTGTGGGGTGAAAAGGGAGCAATTTAACTGGTGTGTGCGGTGTGTACCAACCTGTTTTTATCAAATCACCCACACTCTGAGGTTTGTGTGTGTGTGTGTGTGTGTGTGTGTGTGTGTGTTTTGGTTGTGGTTGCTATATTGAGGTCTGTGTTGTGCTTCATGCTGCCGTCTTGTTTCTTTTGAAGGGTTTTTCATAACTGAAGGAGCATGCACACACATGCAGGGAATTTGAGACCAGAGACACACACACACACACACACACACACACACAGGTCTATATTCAGTACAACTGGCCATGCCTCTGGGGAATCTGTAAAACTAAAACACTTATAATACAGATCGTGAAAAATCCCCCTGAGGGCGAAAACAGTGCACCGCATTCTAATAGCTAATCTCGCCAAGATTCGTCAACGGCAGATTAATGTTAGAATAATTGTGCATCTCAACCACTTTGGCTGTTCTCTGATCAGGAGAAAGGCGGAAGCTCTGTGACAGCTCGCTCGCACGAGTCAATGACCGTCATGTTAGTCACCACACACACACACACACACACACACACACACACACGACAGTTAATTGTCACGTGGTTGAAAACCTACTATATTTTTATTATTATAATTATATTATTACGATATTATACCTGATTGGCCAGAAGGTGCTGGTAATGTCTATAGCCGCAGCGGTGAATCATGTCTGATTGATATCGTAAAGTCTTTTGCAAGGAGGTGTTTATTTAACATCTACAGAAAGAGTCCCCAGTTTTCAGGACAGAGGAGTTTACGCTGCGTTGTGGTTTCTCTGTGGGTTTTTTTGTCTCATTAACTTCACGAGAGAGAAAAAAAACCAACTGCTTATAGCTGTTAAAACGTAAATAAGAACAGGAACAATCTTGGTCAGGCAAACGTTCTACCCTTGTTCACCCTGGAAACACTTTGTAAAATGATCCACATTTTGTTCTTAAAGACATTCCGCTTGTACGCAGACAAACCCACACACGATACAGTCGGTTATCAAGCAGATACACTTATCTGGGAGCGAGCTGTGTATTACAGAGTGTATTACAGCGGGTCATACACAGCACGAATCAATGCCATCATTCTTCTTTAGGTAACCCGAGGCCAACCGGAACGAATAATCCCCAGTCGACCTGAACTAATGTGTAATCGCTGCTTTTATATCCTCAGTGTTAAGTAACCAAACACAAACGAGCCGCGCAGTGAGTATGCCAAATATTCCCTCCCAGAGTGTCACGTTTCCATAGCACAGGAATGCATCTGAAAGGAAGCATCATACAGGTCAGAGAGCTGACCCCAGATCAGGCTGGCTACGAGCACTGAATGGTTTAGGATGCGTCGAGGTTGTGGAAACTGATCCGAGATCAGCAAGTGGTCATGAATGAGGAAACGGCAGGGAGCTTCTGGAATAGGCTGAAATGCATGGTGGGAGATCATTAGGACCACTGTATCTAGTGTCAAGCTCCTTCAGCAGTCTTCATTCTCTCTCTCTCTCTCTCACACACACACACACACACACAGAACCAACATCTGTGAGTGTGCATATGTTAAAAGCCTCACAGTTGCCCTGTCTAAAACAAACAATTCCCTTGACATACTTTAAGTCTCGCTCTCTCACACACACACACAGCATTTTGAAAGGCTTTGCCATTTTGTCTCCACTCCAGAACACAAATTTCCATTCATCCTACACACCAATACAATTATAGCAAACTGTGAGCCACTGGATTTTCCCTCAGAACCCAGAGCTGCAGGATAATAACAGCAGTGTGTAGCGCTGTTATTTACACACACACACACACACACACACACACACACACACACACACACACACACAGCTCTAAGGACAACAAGATGGCACGCTAAAGATCTGCAAAGATATTCCATCAAATTACAGTCCTCATTAATCAGCCCGGACAGCCGTTGTCTTGAATGCAGACTTTATAATTACCTATTCAGGTGAGACAAATTAGTGAGGAAATACAGAAGAGATGGACGTTATTGATCCAACCAAAACGTGGCTGTCATTGTATACAAAATGTCCGCCAACATTTCCGTTTAGAGTAGCACAATCTGGGCCATAACCATCATGATTAGCTATAATGTCAGAGAACGTCATGGAGAAAAAAATGGTGCAAATCCAACAAGACCTTCCAATAACATATGGCTATTACCGCATATTAAACCAGTACATAAATATAAATGACCCAAGGTAGCTATAATGATTAGCTAATACAGAGAAAGATATTAGCTTCCTGAATCCAAAACCTGAGCAACGTTTCAGAGAATCCAGGCTTTCCACCAAAATGCAGCCCTCATCGCATGACGACATTTTGTATTGAATCAGCGCGCACACACGAAGCAATTATCTGGGGTGGAACCGTACTGATTAAGCAATAAATTGAGGAAAGATTGGCTTCCAAAACCTGAACAATGCCTGCTTTATTTTCACGGTACAAAATTCTCTCCACCACACCAATACTTTCAGAGGACATGGAATGAAATGCTACAAATCTATCAAAGTCTTCCTCCGAAACGGGGTCCTCGTTCGCCTGTTGATTTCCATGTGGAGCGCGTTAAACCACCGCAGACACAGAGCCGTTATCCGTTATGATTATCTAATAAAGTCAGACAAATGAGCCTGCGAAATCAACTGGTTTAGGCAATGATGAAGCAGAATCCGATTTGCACTCGATATTTGAACATTAAGCATTTAAATAAGGACAGAATGATTTGGTAGAACAATGACCCCTCCACCAAAGTGTTAGTAATGTGGTGTTAAAGTGGTGTGAACCCTCCACCAGCGTGCAGCTAGCTAAACCATCTTGTTACATGAATCTTCGTTAGATAGGAAGAAACCGTCGACCCACCACCAGTTACAAGGAGTCTAGAGCAGCAGAATCGGGCAATCCATGATGACTGAGGTTCAAATAATGAGTCAGTATGAGAAGGTACGAGCGTATTCCCGAGGGACAGAGGAAAACATAGACAGAAGAAAAGAGAATGAAAGAGAGAAGTTTCTTCATCCCCTATGGCTATTCGTACCTGGGTGCTGCCCACTTGAAGGGTTCATGATTCCTATTTTTTCCCCATTTATGGTGTCGGCCTGGCTGAAGGTTTTGGTCCAGGTTTGGCCCTCATTTCCATGGCGCTCCTGAGCCACTCCATGTGAGGAGGATCCAGCGATTCTCTGCCTCATCTCTGAGGAAAGCAAGCGGCCCTTGTGCATCCACTCCTGCATCTTGTTAACGGTGACCCCAGGAGGCTTTCCTGCACTTGTCCCAACATGCCTGCTAAGAGTCATCTGCTGTGAGTGCAATGGGTCAGATGTACTGGGGGGAGCACCATCAGAAGGATCCTGGTGACTATTGGAACCATTGTTCTCCTCCTCTGCATGCTCTGAAACTATGGGGTCTGTCGCTGCAGTCTCCAAATCCAGGGTTCCATCATTTGCCAATGGAGGCGTATCAACGGGCACATGTTCAGGGAGGCTTCCATTTCCTGTTCCTGCCACACTTTGGCGTTCCTGCACAGGATACCGGACACCACCATCGCTCATGGACCGCTGCAGATTAGGCCTCCCTTGGGCCAAGACAAGATTCTGCATACTTGTGCTCCTCCGAGAACTCCCACGGTCAGCGGTACTGCTTTCCTCAGGACTAGTAAGGGTCCAATGGTGGCCACCGTGCTCTCCGGACGACCTGGAGAGCCTCGTGGAAGAATCAGAACTCACACTCAGGCTGTCACGAGACTGACTTGAGCTACTCTTTTGATCCATGTTGCCATTCGGCTGCACCTGCCCATGAAACGCGATGCCGTCCATGGCGTTTATCAGGAGGTAGTACGCTTCTTTGAGTTGACTCCTGAGTCTGTCCGTTTCCTGAGCGCTGGAGTCAACGATCTGGTCCGAGTCAGACCGCAAAGGGTGCAAAGACATTCTGGATGGACCATCACGGTCATTTGACTCTTTGCTCCGAGAGCTGGACTCATAAAATGGCAAGATTTCGTTATCATAATAATCATCATCCTCACTGTCTATGGAATTGTGGCGATTCATTCCGTCTCTCGCACACACCAGGCGTGGAGCCAAGTCAGCATCTACTATCTCCAGCTCCGTGGGGAAAAAGGTCGGACTCTGCAACGAAGGAATGCTGAAATCGTCGCCAAGCGCTAAAGAACTTTCAATAGTCCGGATCAAATCGTGTTCGTTGACATGCCCGGAATGGAGATACTGGAAAAGGCTGGGTGGATCCGAGTGGTCCGTCTCGGTTCTGCCAGGTTCTGGTGTGCCAGTGTTCAGGCAGGGTGCCGGCTCCACATGGTTTTCTTTGGTCATGCTGGGTTTGAAAGCAGGTTCTCTGCAGTGCGCATTTTTAACGCTATCCATCACAGGCATAAAGGGAACCTCGTTGCAGTTTCCGAACCCTATTGAGTCTCCCTCTGTGTGTCTCCGCGGAACTGCGAGCGGCTGCTTGCCCACTTCGTTCGTAAAGAACCACTCGTGCTTATGAGCGGAGAGCCCTGAGAGCTGCTGTGCGTCTGGCCCCCCGTATCCGCCGCTCTGATCGCCCCCGCGCCCGGCGTGTGCGTGCACACGCGGCTCGTTCTCGCCCGCGCGCTCTAACCCCCCGTACACACAGCCCTGCTTACCTCTCATCGCGCTCGGCGCGTAATCCAGCTCCGCGGTGGCGGCGGCCGCGCGCTGACAGTGCGCGTCTCGTGCACGCAAAACTTTCTCTTTACCTTCTTCGTTGCTCCAGTCGGCCGGCACCGAGCCTTTCTTGGCTTTCTTCCCCCGGAGTTTGGCTAGCAGAGTCCGCCGCAGAGGATCGGCCATTCCGCGGCTCCCCGGTTCGGTTCTCCGGCCCCGGGGATCAGCAGAGCCGCTTCGGGGAGACCGGATCACCTTTCTGCAACCGTGGCTCCATCTCACCATCTGAGCTCTCTCTCTCTCTCTCTCCCTCTCTCTCTCTCTCTCTCTCTCTCTCGCTCGCTCGCTCTACTCTGTGTGTGTATGTGTGTTTCTCTCTCTCTCTCTCTCTCTCTCTCTCTCACGCGCGCGCGCTCTCTGTATGCTGGGTGGAACGGGTCAAAATTTTCTTGCTTTTGCATTTTGCATAATTTGGTTTAGAAAACAGAAATTTAGGAATGCATTCAAAAGTTTCGCAAGATGCAACAAAATAAAGGAAGTAAAATTGTAATGTCTAACAAAATTAATTAAATGAACCCTTGCAGCATATATATATATTTATATATATATATATATATGTGTGTGTGTGTGTGTGTGTGTGTGTGTGTGTGTGTGTGTGTGTGTGTGTGCTGATGGCTTGATGACACACAAGCCTGTTGCTGAATGACTGAATGAACAGACTTATGACTGTTATAATAACAAAACATAGCACTGGGTAAAGCTGTGGACCTGCTCTTTACAGTACAGCTGATTTCAGCTTTTAAAATCAAGCCGGGATTCAATCAAATGCAAACGTAAAACCTTTGCGGAGTGCTGGGTTATAATCCAAACAAAATAAACCAAAACCCATCTTTTGTTTCTGCTTTTTACTGCTAAACATTAAAGCTATGACTGGATTTGGATTCAGGACATTTTTTCCTGAGACTTTTAAGAATCAAGTTCTTCTATCATTTAAAAATAAAGTGCTGCATGCTAGCTTATGATACTCGAGGTACCCATCTTTTAATATCTTATTTTTCCATATCCAAAATGCAACCATGAATTAGAGTACATGATATAAGAAATATTAGTTATATTATTTATAATTACGGCTCTGTCTGCACTGCCCTCTGGTGGTCTTTTATTTAATGATCAGGAATTAGCAGAAATGAACTGACATAGAAATTAAATTTATGCATTTTATCCAATGCCTTCAGCTCAAATCTCAACTAACAAGTCATGTTTGGTGTTAGAACTGGTGTAGTGCTATCACTACGTTTGCCCCGGTGTAGCCGCTCATGTGGTTTCTGACACTTCAGATAAAAGCTGGTAGATAAATACTTTATTTACATGCTGTTACATTCATGTCATAGTTCACAGAATTTGCTGGCAAGGAAAATTCACTCCAGTGCAAAATGTAAACAAGCGAGTGGAAGGATTCTGTCCCGCTCCACCCTGCATAGCTCTGCTCCCCTTTCAGCTCTTTCTCCTGCCTGCACTTCAAATAGTTGGAATAGTTTTTGGCCGGGGTGAGAGGTTAGAGGCGCGTTGCGCAAGGAAGGTTGCCAGATTGGGCACTTTCCTGTCCTGATGGGAACGTTATAAATCACACTGTATGAGGGTGGGATAGGTTCGGGCCTTGAAACTGTCACAGTTGAAACTTTCTGTATACTCTCAGAAGTAAAGTACCAAACTGTGCTTTTCCTTGTCTCTGCTGTGGTGCCCTTATCTTTTGTACCTCTCTAATGTAAATACTTTACTTTACTTTACAAAATACTCTAAACAGTCTAAATGTTTATTACATTGTTGGATCTTATGGACCGAAATCTAATCTTCCCTTAAAGCAGCGAAACCCTTCCTCGTGATGGTAGAACCCCAGGCACAAGAAAAAGTCCATCGTGGTGCCTTTAGCTCTGCGAGTGTAGTGATGAAATGAAACCTTTTAAAAACTTGGATATTTTTTACAGAGCATTTTCATCAGGCCCGAGTGTACAAGTGCAAGCTTTTATTCCCGCACTCGTTACTTCATTTCAGCGCCATTGCAGAGACTTCATGTTTTATAGGTAAATGACACAGTACATGTGATTTCCCAAAAGTCAGTAAATGGCTTTAATTTTTGAATATAAAAATGCAGAGTTGTGTACATTTTGAATTATTAATAAAATATTTTTCTGTATCTTTTTTGTGCATTTAAATGTACATTTTATGACCTCATAACTGAGCCATGACGTTTCAACAACAAATGCACTAAAAAGGTAAAGGGGGGAAATCGGGGCTGCCCACGATAGTTAAAAAAACGTTACGTCAGCAGATTAATTTTGATTTTCAGTGTTAAGTACCAGTCATCAACCAGGTGAATTACAGGTATTAATAATGTCGGCGCTTGTCACACCCTAAGCGATGCTGTTATCTTTAAGCTGATTGATGATACGCCTTCCTCACGGCTACATATATTGATGTTATATTAATGTGTTATTATACTGTATAAGTGTACCTCTCTTATTACTGCACATCAGACTTGCATGCTGAAGTACTGACATGAGCCTCGGGGTTAGTCTGGGCCTCTCGCTACGTCTCTGCATCTTAAACTCAGTTGATTTCTGGAAATTGACACTTTTGAAAAAACAAACCTTAAAACAGGGGGTTTCCCTTTCAGGAATTAGTCTTGCAGGGCTGCATTAGCAAGCGAGAACCTCTAATCATCAGGAAAGGAACCCTGAGGAACCATCTCAGCATTACTGTCAGCTCTCTTAACATTTTATCATTGGATTATACAAATTTGTAACATCTTAGCACAAACATTGCCATTCATTAAGTCACAACATAAAATATGAATTAAATTTCAGTATCCTCTGTTCATTACATCTGCGAATCGAATAGTTCCGTTTGAGTAAACAGAACTCCAAACCCGGCAATGGATGATGGAATTCCAAGCTGGAAGTTGTCATAAAATCAGTCACTGTATTGTGAGCAATGAGCGTTGCTTCTTATTATTAATTATTCCTTTTTAAAACATCTTTAACAATGTTTTTCCCATTTATAACATATTACAGGTTTGTAGAAACAATAACATATTAGAACGAGATCATTAATATAGACCTGCACTACTGTCAGAGCTGCTGTTAAGAAAATGAATGGATTTTAAATGAATCAATACCATCAGAATCCAGAATTGAGCAGAGTTGAGGTATAAAATAAATTAGACAACGTGCCAAATATTTTTTTGGGCTTACACTATACGCAGAGATCCTCTTCTGATTATCTCGTTATCAAATTCTACAATTTGTGATGCCAGTGGAGTAGAACGTGTGCAGCGCATGTAGCTCAGAAGTCCAGGACCTGGAATAAGTGTGTTTGGTAAAGCAGCAGGCACGGCGTTCGCACCGCGAGCTGGCAACAGGTTGCATTCTATTATTAGAGACGTATTGCATTAGAGGTGAGTGTAGAAGTGTGTCAACGTCGTTTTCTGGGTCGCCACCTTAAAGTCAGTTGTTTAAGAACTTGTCAGTGCAAGTTTCAGACGGGAAAAGGTATGTGTAGCAGAAGAAATCAGCATACCCCGGTCTCTGCTAGTCTGAGCAGCTCTGCACACATCTGCACACATCACCCACACCACCGACTCTCACTTCCACTCTGCAGACTGACTCAGGATCAGTGCTCACTCTGTAAATATGATCTGTTATTTTAACTTAAAAAGTGAGTAACCTGGTTACCTTAAAGTTCACTGAAACTCGTATAGTACATTAGCACAACGAGTTTCACTGCTCTAACGTACTCCAGCTATTCTTCAGAAATCATGCAGAGATGTTGGAATTAGCAGGGAGGAGTGAAGGAGTGATGGAGTGATGGAGTGAGGGAGTGAGGGAACAAACAAGCAAAGGAGTGAGAAAGAATGAATGAGTGAAGGAGTGAGGGAACGAATGAGAGAAGGAACAAATGAGCGAAGGAGAGAAGGAACGAATGCGTGAAAGAACAAATGAGGGAAGGAGAGTTTGCGCAAAGGAACATAGTAGTGAGGGAAAGAACGAGTGGAACAAATGAGCAAAAAAGGGATGACAAATGAAGGGAACTAAGAAGCACAGGAGCAAATGAGGGCGTGAATAGGTGGAATAATGGGGGAACGAGTGAGTGAAGGAGAGCGTCCGCTGTACACGTCCCTGTGAGGGCGCTACTGCCTGTGGAAGGAAATTAATCAACACCTTCTGACCAATCAGAACGCAGAACTCATAATCAGGCATTATTACTGCATCATCAGATCCGATCTGTGCACACACTCAGACTGCACACACACACAAGGTGGATTATTATCATCACACAGCTGTGATTTCTCGCCCCAGGTTTCAAGCTCGTCATGTCAGACTGGTGTGTGTGTGTGTGTGTGTGTGTGTGTGTGTGTGTGTGTGTGTGTGTGATGAAGAGCCACTTATCAGAGCTGAGTGTGCAGACCGAGAGTAGCATAAGTGAAACGATTAGACAGGTTTACTGGAAAACACACGAGTCTACGTGCACACACACACACACACACACACACACACACACACACACACACACAAAGCCCCGGCGGTACGTGCCTACCTTGTCTGAGCATCTGTGTGTGCAGGTCACAGCCTGCAGGCAGAGAGAGGGGGAATGTGAGAGGGGAAAAGAGAAAAACAGCAGGATGTGTGACAGCACTCCACACAAACACCCACCAAAACACACGTTACAGTGTGTGAGATGTTTCTCTTTTATTGGCTCCATCAAAATATCCTACATGATGGAGCTACACACAGTGAAAATGAAGTGTATTCAAGTGTATTGGGGTTTTTTTCAGTTTTTGGATGGAGATTTTATACATTCTGTCTAAAGATTGAAAGATTTCAAAGTGAACATCTGATTTGTCATGAAGAGCAGCTCCAGTGGGGTGTGTTTCTGCTGTCGCACCACATTAAACCTTAACAAAGGTCCAAAACTAAACTCTCTGTGGTATTTAAGAGGTAAAGCTGGAACTGTAAGGGTTCCACATCTTCAGGACAGAGGAGTTTCCGCTGCACTGCGCTTTCTCACTCACATCACACGCTGAGAGTTTCTGTCTTATTCACTTGGAGAGAGAGAATAAAGAGCGGCTGCTGAGGGAACGACCGTTTATAGCTGCTATAACGTCAGCGCGAACGTTTTTTCACGGACATTAAAAGTAAATAAACAGGGAAAAAAAGTACAATGTGTTGTTTTTTAATTAATAAAAAAATTGCATTTGCTTAACAAGTCCTGAGTCCACAGTCACTATGACACCATCTTCATCAAATGAGTAATCTCATCCAGCATGCTAAGTTATACTCTACACTATGCGACTCGTGCTCTTGCGGACGCGGCCACCATGCAAGCAGGGTACTTGTGCGTGAACGTTGATGATTCCACCAGGTGGCAGTGCAAGAAATCGTCACTGTGTGAAAACAACGCTGTGTTGTGAGTTAAGGGAAAACGTCACGTACCAGAACTTGAACATACTGCCACCCTAATGTTTGCTGGTAGTGCAGCTCAAACACGCAGCCCTAACTCACACAAAACATTGCAAGATGCAACAGACTGAGCAGCGATAAAGAAAATAAAATCATTGAGAAATGCGTCTTTATGTTGCGACGTCATATAAGGAAATTTACGCCCTGAGAAAGCTGCGTGTGTCGTAGATGTAAATTCTGTTCTGACAGCTAATAAAGTGGCAAGACAATGAAGAAGCCGGCCTGGACAGCTGCACACACACACACACACACTCTCTCGCTCTCTCTCTCTTTGTGACAGAGGGAAGAACATCTGCTTCGCTGGCCCGTATTCAGAAGAACCATGCTGCTCAGAGTGTATAGTGAGGGTGCGCGTGTGTGTATCAGAGTGAGACAGAGTGGAGACAATGTGTGCCCATTTCTTTCTTGCAGATCTGAAACTGAGACAGCGCAGTGAGGTACAGGAAAAGCTGGCGTGTTTACAGTAAATGAGGAACCATAAGGGCTGTGAGCAGGTCGCTGCAGGTCCACGCTGATGCGCTGATGCACTGATACCCCCAGCTGATTACAGGAGCAACTCTAGCAACAATCCAGTGAAATAACCTGCAAAGGAAAAATATTTCCTTCCATTGTCCACTACGGATGGATAAAAGTGGCTGATTGTGCAGATGCCTGATGCGTTGCTTGCTCAGGGATATACAGGTGATGGTGGTGTGTGTGTGTGTGTGTGTGTGTGTGTGTCTGTTACAGTGTTACATCCTTTTTTTATCGAGTGTCGTATTTGTGAATTAAAAATTCTTCCATACTTCTAAAAATACTGTTACTGTCCAAAAGCAACAACAAAACGATTATATTAACCCCAAAGCTTATTTCAAAACGCTGTCTTTTCATATCGGCACATCCTGAAGCGTTTTATTCCTCTTCTACACCAATGATAAAGATTTTTGTACTTTTTTTTCTAATCTGCTTTCAGTTACATTTAATGTTAATTAGTTCTTACTTGCATTACAGCAGCTATAAACAGTCGT
The DNA here is from genome assembly GCA_030068355.1 of Notoglanidium maculatum. Taxonomy (NCBI): domain Eukaryota; kingdom Metazoa; phylum Chordata; class Actinopteri; order Siluriformes; family Auchenoglanididae; genus Notoglanidium; species Notoglanidium maculatum. Next base: position 20,560,502 of record JAQQZX010000015.1, on the reverse strand, counting down.
TCCCTCACCAGCCTCTCTTTAGTCTCTCTCCAAGTTAATAAGATAAAAAATGTTTTTAAAAAAAACACAGCGTAAAGAGTGAAATCCACCACCGAAAGATTCAAGTTTGTAATGGTTTTGTTACAAAGTGCTGACGCTGGAGACTCCTTCCATAAACATTAAATACATTACAGAAAACTTCACCATGTTAATGAATGCTTTTTAATCCTTTAATGTGGACCGTCACTGTAAATGAGCTGTTACTATAGAAATGATGAAGTATTAGAAGGAGTGCATTAATATAACCCCGCGCGACTGTTAGAGAGAATTCACCGCCGCGTATAGCAGGTACAACCTGATAACTCCATCCTATTGTGCCTTCTACTTTTAGATTTGATCTGTTTGTTATCTATTTTATTATCTGTTATCTTTTTGATTATCTAAAATTCCATCATTATTATGATTATTATGATTATTATTTTGTTGTGGTGGTTGCTGGAATTGAAACACGCACAGACACACAGAGGACCTGCACTTAAGGCCCTCTTTAACCCTGAAGCGGAGACTGATATCCATCTGACTGCATGCTGACAGCCTGCCGCTGCGTGTCTCTCCTCCTGATGGAGCTTATCGTCTGTGGGGTCAGACTAACTGGCTCCTGTCCCCTACACACGCACGCACACACGCACGCACACACGCACGCACACACGCACACACACACACACACACTCACCCTCCCTTCATCTCTCCGTCTGTCTGTCTCACACTCCTGAACGCCTCCTGCTGAGCTTACACACTCCCACTGAGCAGCAACTAACCCATTTAAATATTCTCACACATGATACTCCATAATACTCCACCATACTATATGATACTCCATAATACTCCACCATACTATATGATACTCCATAATACTCCAGAAACACTCCATGATACTCCATAATACTCCACAATACTCCAGAAATACTCCATAATATTCCACATGTGCTCCACAGTACTCCAGAGATGCTCTCTCTCTATATATATACACTCCACAATATTTCATAAAACGCCACGATACTCTAGATATACTCCAAAATGCTCTTAAATACTCCACAGTACTCCAGAAATACTCTATAATATTCCATATATGCTCCAAAATACTTCACAACACTCCAGATGTGCTCCATAATACTCCAGAAATACACTGCCTGTCCATAGAAAAGTCACACACTATTATTTCATTGCACTGCCTTTAGCTTTGATTATGGCACACTTTCGCTGTGGCATCGTTTCGATGAGCTTCTGCAATGTTACAACATTTATTTCCGTTCAGAGTTGCATCAATTTTTTGCCAAGATCTTGCAGAGATGATGGGACAGTCGGACCGCTGCGCAAATCCTTCTCCAGCACATCCCAAATATTCTCAATGGGGTTAAGGTCTGGAGTCTGTGGTGGCCGATCCATGTGGGAAAATGATGTCTCATGCTCCCTGAACCACTCTTTCACAATTTGAGCCCGATGAATCCCGGCATTGTCATGTTGGAATACGCCCGCGCCATCAGGGAAGAAGAAACTCATTCAGTATATTCAGGTAGTCAGCTGAGCTCATTCTTTGGGCACATAACGTTGCTGAACCTCGACCTGCCCACCTGCACAGCCCCAGATCACAGCACTGCCCCAC
>JAQQZX010000015.1:20486766-20501718 GCA_030068355.1 Notoglanidium maculatum | reverse complement strand
TCACATAGCTGGCCACACACGCACACGCACACGCACACGCACACACACACACACACACACACACACACACACACACATGTACACACAGAAGTAGGACATGTGTGTGTTTATTGTGCTTGATGAGGCGGTGATGTCATGGCAAGACCCTCCAGCTGTGGCCAGAACTTCTGTCTCACTTCACCGGTCTCTCTCTCTCCTTCTAGTTGTCTCACATGTCCTTCTTCTCAAGACCAAGTCATAATGGAAGTGTTTTTTTAAACATCCCCAGTCATGTGTGTCTGAGCAGTTCCACTTCTCTTTACTGCTTTTACACAGCTTTTCACCGGCTCTGTCAAATCGATTCCAATAACCCACTCGCACCTCCTGTATATGGAGGACTTCGTTTAAAATAACAATCTACAAATTTTGTATGCGTCCTGTAGTGTTTGTATGGTATTAACACCTAAACAGCCCACAACACAAAAGGTTTTATAACATGAAATCGTGAAAAACAACATCATACGATAAACGGTTACATAACAATAGTAACATTTTATAATTGACATTCATAGTTTTGTTTTTAAATCATGGTGGGGATCAAATATCCTCACAAGGGTAGAAATATCTGCGAGTGTAGACCTTGTGGGGACACCTGGCTGCTCCTTGTTTCATTAGCAGCATTAATAATTGTGTCAATGGACGGTCCTCACAAGGATAGTAAGTTGTGAGTGTGTGTGCGCGCATGTGTGTCATTGGGCATTATCCATATGGTCTGTTGTGTGGTGAGGACAATGTGAGTTGTCCTTGGCCTTGAGAGTAAAGCGGACACACACAGATTCATTATGAGGACATCTGGTCCTTACAAAACAGCAAAAAAACAAACCCTGTACAAGCTGATCTTTACATCCGAGACTAAATTCATTTAAAACTGTAGATTGCAAGGTCTGATCACACACACACACACACACACACACACACACACACACACACACACACAAACAATAAGCACTCATATTTCTAAAAGTATTGCAAATTGCCAACATCATACTTTTTACTCATTAATACTTAAATTTAACATTCCATGAAACGAGTTAGTTCCTGTTCTCACTTTCGTTGTAGCAGCTATAAACAGTCGTTCTCTCACTAGCCTCTCTTTTTTCCCCTCTTGAAGTTAATAAGACAACAAAAAAAAAAACCACAACTTACCGAGAAACCTCCAAGAGTGTAAACTCCTCTGACTGTTACAAAGTGCTGACACAGGAGGCGCTGACGTGACGTTGACGTGACGTGACGCTGACGTGACGTGACGCTGACGTTTCACTGACGTGAAAGCACAAATACTGCCAAAACTGGTTGGTTTTTATGTACCGTGTATGGAAGATACACGGTACATAAAAAACAACCAGTTTTGGCAGTATTTGTGCTTTCACGTCAGTTGCACTGGCTATGCAGAATAAGAGCTGATGTCTTTTAGGTTCTTTATTTTAGAGAAATGAAACAGACATGTGTTCTTCTTGGAGAAGGCGAACTCCTATTTCTGTCCAGCAGACAAAAATTATACGAAAGTTAGCTGCCAGTATCTTTCCCAAACCTCACATGGATTTGTTACAGTACTGTAAACTGTGATAAGAGTTCAGGCCATAAATATGAATATGAATATTGGCACTCGTGTACACACAACTCACACACACAGTTGTCTCTGGATTACTGCACAGGTGTGTGTGTGTGTGTGTGCGCGAGAGAGATGCATGAATCATGGGACAACTGGTACAGGCATTCATCTCGCTAATCTTCTGAAGTAAAAGACACGAAACCACAATGACGTTCGCCAACACGGGATTAAAGGAACGATCCTAAATCAGAGCTGCAGCTGAAAGTCAATGTCAGCGAAAGATATTTTAAAAAGAGCACTAAATCAAAGACAACGTCAAGAAGAACCGAAGAAGCAAACGATGGATAAAACAGATGTAGCGCTAAACAAGACTATTCTCTGTGTCAGCCTAACAGCATCATGGGTATTTCTTAGGGACGTTAGAGTAGGTGTTACTTCAGTAGACCGTTCCCCAGCGCATTGGAAATGGCCAATAACATTAGTGTAGCAGCAGTAATTAATCTTGGGCGGGAATTCCGTCCTGCGTGAACAGAAGTGTGGTATTGATTTTGACGCAATGCTCCTTCAGATTTGCCTGTTCTCATGTCATCTCTTGAATCATGGGTAAAAGTTACCTGGTGTAAGCGCGTCCCAGGGACACAATGTCGCCCTCATTCGATGTTGGCACATCAAATATCACATGTCCTACAACGTTCTAAACGCATGCTGAACGCCGTTTTCACACTCAAGCACGCAGTCTGGAGAGCTTCTTCTGTTGACGTAGAAAAAAAAACAATGACTCCCACAATGCTAGCTAATATTAGCTAACTGACTAGCCTAGCTTGCGCAATAGGTTAGGCTTGTTAGTTTTGACTTGCTGTCTTACTAGACATCCTTCATTTCAAAATGCACCCATAGTACTAGACACAACAACATGTTGTTGGGGGAATCCACAATTTCTGGAATGTTTCCCTGAATGGGATTTTTCGTCTTGGTGAAAGTGAAAAGTAATCTCAAAGTGCAAAAGTGTCAGCTGTCAACAGACAGGAATTCAACCTCTCCTGCATTAGGTCTAGGTCAGGAGGAGCAACTCCAACACTCACACACCCTTCTGCAGGGATCAAGTGGGTTAAATCTGGCACATACGCAAGAAATGTATTTCTGTGAGAAGTGGAATGAACCTGGTGGAAGTGTACACGCCCCCCCGCAGGGACGCCACGTGAACCTTCTGACCTCTGCTTTTGGTTGACAGTGAGATTCTCTATGCTGAACAGCAGATGCTCAGGCCGAGTGTACGCGCCACATTCCCTACGTGTGTGTGTGTGTGTGTGTGAGAGGTGCAGCTGTGTTAGCAGTACCAACAGTCCTGGCCACATTAAACAGTAATGGGGGATGAATTGATGAATAAAAGTGCATTTGTGTAAAGCAAATAACCATTCTCAACTAGATGCTGTGTGAAAAATTCCTCCTATTCATGTCTGTGTTTGTGCAACCTTTACTTTATGATGAAATGTTGCTATCCAGATGGGCGTGGTCTTTGCCAGGATGACCCCGCCCCCTTCCACAGAGCACAAATATTCACTGAATGGTTTGAGGAGAATGAAAACCTTTTGAAGCGACGTGTTACCATCATCAACTACAACTGAAGGAAAAAACTTGCAAGAACGATTCAGAGATGAGCAGAATCTGACGGCCCAACACCTTACCAACATATTCTTGCTGTTTTTTCCGTTAATTTGTTACCCAGCTATCCGTCCTTTTAAACAGTCCAATAGTGAGGTCACAACCACTTGTTTCTGCACATCACACAGATTTGTTTAGTCTGGCAGCCCTGGTACAACGTGAGGCGGGTTCGAGAGCAGGAATGTGGCACAGGCAGCGGGAACGACTGGATAAATACACTCTCACTTTAACACACGCGTGCCAGAAGGGCAGGAAGCTAGCAGACTATTGTCCACGCACTGAAACTTCAAAACCTGTTTCAGAATCATCCAGTCTTGACTCGACATCCATAATGTCAGCTATTCCAATACCAGAAACCTAACTTGGGGAAAGTCAAGATTCCGGTGTAGGACACGTGACATAAAAAAAGAGCTAATTCAAGAAGCTGGCTCCAGGCCTAGAGTTAGCTCAGTGTGTGTGTGTTGAGTTAAAGAGCTGCTGAGCGAGACGTTCCTGTAGAGGCATTTGGAGGTAATGTACACACACGCTTCCTGAATCTGCTCCTGAAGTGTCACCGGAGATCCGCTCAGACACCACGCACCAGGCAGAGGAATGCAGATCTACGTGTGTGACGCAGTCGATTCTTCTTCCACTGCTTGGTCAACGGATGGAGAATTCCATTTCACAAATCTAATCCTGAGAGTCTCTCCATGACGCTACAATACAAATCCACGTCACAGGTCAGGAACATAGCGTTCATGGAAGAAACCAGTGGAAGAATTTCAGCTTCCCAGTCCAACAATGTTACCAGATTTGTTGTATCACAACTCGGTAATTAGGAAAATACCTTAATACCAGAGCCAGTGAGGGTAAAATCCAGGGGGATGACTTCGCTTTGGAAAAAGTTCCAGACTGTGTGTTTTAGTGATTCACATAATGCGGTGGGATTTAGTGCCTTCTTACTTCTTCAAAGTTGCACGCTAACAGACTATTTTTATTCAGTTCTAGACATGACTCAGTAATAAAACACTCAGTGCTGTGCTGTTACAGTAAGATAACGAATGACAGATTCCTTCCGTAAGTGTTAATAAAATCTCCTTCATCATATCAACAACTGCGTGCAGTTTTTAATCCCTTTCTGTGAATCGTCTGCTGTACACATCGCTGTTACTATAAAAACAATAATGTATTAGAGTGGCTGCATTCATATAAACCTGCACTACTGTCTGAGCTGCTGTTATAGAGAATTAATCAACACCTGACCAATCACAGTCCAGAATTCAGGATTTAGTATCAGCGCTCGGAGATAAGTCAGGATATTCAACACGGTCACGTAACATGGTTTCATTAGGATTTGAACAGGTTTCTTCTCACTATCCAGTCTCTGTTGATGCGGTTCTACACCGGAAATAATTTCTTTGGATGATTAAAGTCAGCAACTGATCGTGAAATACCAGAACGTCTCCTCAGGTCCAGTGAATAGTGACAGAGGAATGTTTTCCTCACCTCTGTTCCACAAAAGCCGGAGGAACCCTAATGCTTCCTGTCAGAAAAACAAGAGCTGACGCTACTTTTCTGTGCAATTTCCTCCAAGACACAAAAACAGATCCAGTAAACATTGACAACACACAAAAGGGCTTACCAACAGACGTCACGGAGCAACCGCAACAACAAGAACTGCAAGGTCCTAAACGGTGACGACAGACAGTCAGACCTGACCAGAGACCTTTATTATTTATCTCTGCTGGAAGTGGTTAAGATAAAAGCAAGAAAAATGTCTCTATAGCACATAGATCTGGAATACGGACACCTGTCGAAAAATATTTAAAACAAAAATCCAATCTGAAATCGATCAAAATCATTTTTGTGCAGATTGAAAAGGAACCAGTGTAGGCAGGGCTCAAACACGAGCGCACGAGCGCACGAGCGGTTTTTGCAACTGCAAGCGATCATTTTTCAATTTGAACAAAAACACGCACACAGTTTAGCAAAACAACATGTGAGGGGAAAAAAAGAATGAGCTCTGGCGATCCGACATAAATCATTTGCACTCCAAATGATTGTCTTATTTGTGAGTGTTAAACTAATCACTAATGGTTGAGTATTAGAAAGTAACTCCTTCCCCATTCAGTTTCCAGCCCTTCATAAGAAAGCAAATGGAAGGCATGAGGAGCACTTTAGCGCTCTGATATCAGTTACATTAACGTTAATCAGTCGAAGGATTCTGATAGTCGGTACAGGAAGCACTGCATGAGCAACAGCTCAGAAAGACATGGCTTCGTCGTTAGAATAAACTAGCTCTGGGGTTTTGAAAGAAATGCAGAGGCTGCACTAAACTCAAGCTAAAATGCTAATCAGGCTGTTCATCACTAACCAAAGAAAACACAAGTCCAAAGGTCAAGGTTTCACTCACAGACCACACTGCAAGCACGACACTGAAATCTTTCTCCAACTCCTGAAAGGCTAAAATAGTGACAATGTAACTGCCATCTCTACAGGACATGTGATTATAAAACTCCTCCTGATGCGTCTCACTTCTCTACATGACGCATTGCTGTTCCGGTCTGACCGCTTTTTACTTTTAATTTACAGCTGGGCCGGAACGTTCTGTATTATATGAAAACTTCCCTATATGGCAGCTGTTGAGAACTCCAAAGCATGTTATTTTTCCCCACATTGGGCCTCTTATCAGTTTTTTTTAGTAGAGGTGTGTGGAAATGTTTGCGTGAGCCAAACCGAACTCAAATCTTCCACCAGATGACAAACGTTTTGGAAATGCAGATTTCCCTCGTACATGCATGCGCGTGTTGATCACTTGTAACATGCGAAGCGCGTTCCCGACGCAGCTCATTTGCATATAGTGACGCCCACAAGGCTCCATGGATCAGGGTAAAGGCTAAAAGGCAAAAGTGGAGGTTAATTTGACTATGCTTCTATGCCAATAAAAATATTTAATAATATATAATGCTGATAATAATAAGCAAGCACTAAATCTCCCACAGCTGAGGTGTTTGTTTATGGCTTACGGCTCCGTGCAGACTGAACGGCCCGTCCTCCATTTACGCCCACTATTTCTTTTGTCAAAATCGAATATTTAGCTTTATCTATTCAGTGTGTTTTGGTTCGCTCTCTTTATTTTCTTAATGCTAATGAATTAAAATGGTTGTTTTCACTAAATGTTCTTGGTGGTGCTCTTATTTTGTGACCTAATGGGAGACTTTTAAATCTAATTAATCTCTCCCAGGGGATTGGGAATGAAGGAGATGTCCATATAAGTGTCGAAGACGGATTGAATAATTGTATGTAAAATTATTCTCAGCCAAATACCCCATGGAAAGTCTTCAGAGCCGTGATCCGATTCCGTACGGTGAAGTACGTCCTTGTGAATCAGGAAGTCAAAGCGGCAGCATGTTGAAGTGCCTGCCTGACTGACTGACGACAACCGTATGTCTTTGAGATTCCTCATGCCACACCCCCTTCAATATAATCATCAATTATCAATCAATGGCGTTAAGTGTGACCTGGGTCCAATTAAACATGCTGAAGGACCTCCAAGACATGACATGTTGATGTCAGTTGCGTACATCCGCCCTCCGTGTCATGTCATGCAACTTACATTTTGTGCAAAGTTTCTTTCTCGAATCGTCCGAAAAACACCTCGTGCAGGTACGTACACATTTTTATTTTTATTAGATATTCATCGTTTTTTTTTTTTCAATTCATGTGTCCCTATTACTCGGGGGGTTTTTCGTTTGCAGTTGAGACACTGATTTTCATTTAAAAATACTAATATGCTGAATGCTGGAGAGCTCCAGGTGCAGAACTCCTCTAACGCCACACTGATGTGCACCTGCAGAGAGGAGAGCGGCACACACTTCACCATCATCCTAACAGGAGTGCACATCATCAGCATCAGCATCAGCATCAAGTCCGCACCAGCTGTTGCTCCTAGACTCTTCTTTGTCTTGAGAACAGTCATTTGAGATGTGAGTGTGAAGGGCGTTAACAGAGGGAGTGAAGAGGACAGAAGGAGAAAGACAAAGGAAAACGAAGAGGTGGAGAGAGAGAGAGAGAGAGAGAGAGAGAGAGAGAGAGGGAGGAGGCGGAGAAACTCACAGTAAGTGTATAACGCGCGTGCATTCGCTACCTTTACGGAACTAAAGTGGCTAGAAGGTGCGGAAGCCGGAAGCCTCGCGGCGCGCGCACCGTGCACCGTACCTCTCCGCGGCGGCTCTCGGCTCCGGGTCTGGTGATCAGGGCGGTGTCTCCGCACACCACCGCCGCGTCCTCCACGAACACGCAGTCCGGCAGAGAGTCGTCGGAGGGAAGCTCGAGCACCTCCAAACCCATCCGGTTCTTCAGCACGTCGACGTAGTAGTCGTGCTCCTTCTGCGCGCGCGCTGCGTCCACCTGCCCCGCGCCGCTCCGGAGCGCTCCCTGGGCGAAAGACGCGGGCATGGCGCGCACCACGGCGTGAGAGTACCTCCCGAAAGCGGCCGACATGAGCGCGGCCATGGCCGAGTTACAGCGCTGCGCTCGCGACCTCAAACACGAGCTCGGGTTCAAAAGCTGCGCTGCTGCTACTGCAGAGTTTACCGAGCGCGCGCTCTCTAGTTTGTTTATTTATTTGTGTTGCGTTCTGTCGCTTCCTGTCGCGCACTGACAGACGCTCGCGCTCGGTGGGCGTGTAACAGCGTCCCGGTGACGCGCACCAACAAACGCTCACGGGGACGCGCACCCAGAACAGTTCGCACCAAACCAGTTCACATGTTCAGGCACTCTGATGAGGGGGGGAAAAAAAGAGGATTTGAAACCAAAAAGCTTTTATCAGCATTTAAATTTCTCCATCCAGATCAGGAGCAAGCTGAGAAATGTGATGATATTTAATCCACCACAGTGATGAGTTCTGCACTAATCCTGTTAGACTTCCGTCTGTAGATAAACTGCCATCGGACCATTCGGATTTACTGAGTTAAATATTTGGCTTTACAGTTTTCCCACATTAACAGTCTACGTTTGATCACTACATTACGAGGAAGCCGTAATCTGACAGCTGGAGGAACACTTTAATGTCCTCATGGCGTGTTATGATCCAATCTACTGGTCTGGTTCGGTTCACATTCAGGATGTGGTTCTGTTCAATCATCATCGGTGGTTGTTGATGTTTTAATATTTGCCAGTCCTCAACATAACTGTGACACACAAAGACAATTTAAAACAGAAAACAGTTTAAATTAAAAATTAGCTTGACTCCACCACGTCGCACACTGCCAGACATCACACTTGGAGGAAAGCGCTATTCGCCCAGATTACATACACGTCTACCTCACCTTAAATGTGCCACCTTTTCGTTACGGTCACTTACAATGCAGTGTTTTATGGTATGCACCTAAGGTCACTTTACAGAAAGCACACTACTGCACTCTCTACACTCCTGATTTTAGGACACTTTGTTTATGTGTCTCTTTATTTATGTTGTCTGTCTTGTCCTGTGCTTATCATATTCTTTTGCTGACGTGAGAGCCTCTGCACAAAAATTCCCATGTACCCCTACTGTGTGTAAGTGTACAAATGGCAAATAAATCTCTTGAATCTTGACATATTCTTCATATCAGTGCTTTACTGAAAGCCTGATGTACAGGATAATTACAGATGCAAATATCACAGAAGTCCATCAAATCCCTTAATTACCATGAGGGCAACATTACATGCACCTTTACTTTACATTACTATGGTCTTTTTTTAATGCCTGTGTTAAATGTTAATGTGCTTGGGTGCGTTGTAGCACTGAAATGGCCCACAGGTTCCTACAGGACACTTTTTCATCCCGTTACAAACCCCGTTGAAAGGCGACACAAAACTAGCTTATCAGATTTGCTGATCATCTTTACCAGAACATTTTACCTTGAAAGTATTCTCCAAAGTCCTTAAGAATAACATGAACATATTACATCTTTATGTGATTCATCTCCATTGCAATGTTTCATTAATCAATTAATAAATTAACAACCAAGCAACCAACAGGTCCCTACATACAGTATGCACATATAACCAAACTGTTCATTCAATCATTCAGCTTTAGAAGTTGCTTAATCCTGGTCAGGGTGAATCCAAGGCTAATCCCAGTAACACGGATTGTGAGGCGGGAGTAGACCCTGGATGAGACGCTGGTCCATTTCAGAGCATCAATAAGCTCATCACACTCATATGTCCTTGTTGAACATCCCAGTCCAGATTTATTCCCCGTGCGGTTATAACGCGCTCCACCCTTCTGTTCGGCTTCCCGCTAGATGTCGGAGCGCGGCTGTGGGGATTTGTGTTCATGCAGCTACAGGAGCGTTAGTGAGGTCAGGCGCTGATGTTGGGATGTCGAGGAGGCTCCAGTTCCAGTTCATCCCAGAGGTGTTCAGTGGGGTTGAGGTCAGGGCTCTGTGCAGGACACTCCAGTTCTTCCACTCCAACGTTAACCTGAACACCATGTCCTCATGGAGCTGCTTTGTGCACAGTCATGCTGGAACAGTGTTTGGGCCTCTTAGTTCCAGTGAAGGGAAACTGTAACGCTGCAGTGTTACTGCTTCTAACTCTGCGAGAAGAACCACATATGGGTATGATGGTCAGGAGTACACATACTTTTGGCCATATAGTGTATCAAACTGATGATCAATCAGTAGGTTCATATATCTAAACTGATTAACACATCAGCAGCTCAGCATGAGAGACTTTCAGATGTTTGTCTGGTCAGTTGTTTTAGCATGTGACTTTTAGCAACTTTCCAATCCAATTGTTTGTCCATCTGCCAGTGATCATCATCCAGCTCCTGAAGCATCCCACCAACTGGGAACAAAGGGCACGGATATCCGCTCGTTTCCAATAAAACTTCAGATGCGGAAAGAAATCCAGCCTGATGTGGTAAAAAACATTACCAGACACGTTCCTGACTCAGATTATTTTTAGGCTACATAGCAGGAGCATGCCTGGTACAGCAATCAGCGAAAGACTAGCGGGGTCTTGAAGGGAAAGAACAGTACAATCCTTACAGTACAATTATCTTAGATTTCAAATGAGTCTCTAATGGCAGGGATCTACTGTGTAAGGACAGAGGAGTGCAGTGTGTGTGTCTGACTTGGGCTGGAATTTGCTCTCCAGACATCCCTGTGCACATTCCTCTGCACCCCAGGAACAAAGTTTGTCTTTCCTTGTTCCAGATCTACTCAATTATCCTGACGGGTCTAAACATTCCTGAAGGCCCACATACCAGCTCTTCCATTTCAGACAGGTCTTTCCGCTTCACCCCACTCCCTCCCTCTCTCCTGCTCTCACTCTTTTTCCATTCCTCCAGCAGACTCTCTCCCTCCCTCAAGGTAGGAAAAAAATGGACCGAGACACACCTGGACTCTTTTTGGAGACACTGTAAAAGCAGGTGAAAATAGCTGAACAACATCAAGGCCTTCAAAGACACGACACACACTTGCGTATTTCACCTAATTGTTTATCAAAATTGGTCTGGAGTGTTCATGCTGCCTGTTTTATTTATGCACGCAGTTATTTCTATGTGCAATATGAGGAGATTTGGGATTTATGTATTCAACCCTGTGTGTTCATAGCTTTGGTGCTGCGTTTTTGTCTCGTAAATCCCTTTGGATCTACTTTAAAGCAAGACCCACTGCAAAACATAAACGAGCATCTAGCAGTAGCCTATCAAGCTCTGTACATCAGGCTCAGCTTTATTAATCCATGTGCTCGGAGTCATCCATCAAAACTGTGCGGTTTCAGTCGGGCACTAATAAATACCTGACGATTCAATACACAAAGTGCTGAATGTAGATGATGGAAATGCTCCAAAGTGGCCATCATTAATTCCATCTTATTATAAATAAGCCCTTCTCAGAAGGTTACCACCACGGTATTTAGTATAATGTGTAATACAAGCGGGTAGCATTATGGCCTCGTGGCTCCAGAGTTTCCGGTTCACTACATATCGCCTTGGTGTGAATGAGTGCGTTAATGAGAGTGAGGATGTGTGGTGGCCTGCAATGGACAGTCGTTCCATCCGTGGTGAATCTTCCCACTTTGCTCCTGGGAGAGACTTCTGCTGTTCCTGCTTCTTACTTCCTTAAGTGGTCTTTGGTTTGTCTCTCTAGAGGAACCCTTAAAACTACAACAGAGAACAACTTTCAAGTAAAAATCCACTTTGGAACCTAGAATCATTAACCACTTAATCTGATCAGGTTTGTACATGTCTGCAGAGGACAGGTGAGAAAGTGAAAATAGTTGGTTTAAATATCCTGCTAAATCTCCTCAAATATCCATATACTTCAGTTGTAATTTTTATCCAGTTTGGGTTGAAATGTTTGCTAAAGAAGGTGACATCCTCAGAGGATAGCACGGATGACATATTGCATCATTTATGATGAGCCTTTGGAGAAATGCTCATAGAATGCTCGAGTTAAGTGAAGGAATGGGTTCCAGAGGATATGATCCAGGTGTACAAGAGCTTGATATGATCAGGTAATGCTGTGGTTATGTTAAACACTATATGGAACTTTTCTGGAATCCCTCAAGGCTCAATTCTTGGCCCTTTACTTATCTAGCATGAGTTGTTAATAAAAGAACATTTTCCCCTGCTAGTATAGCTACATCTGTCTTAGATTCGTTTTGGTGGATTCCTCAGGGCTCAATTCTGGGTCTTTTTAAAATATAACTGAATTATACTTCCTCTATCAAGTGTAATTAATAAATGTACCATTCCTTACAATCTCCATGCAGATGTCACACAAGTATATCTCTCTTAGATCAGATTAACATTTGTGGAGTCACAACAAAGTACAACTAAACAAACATTCTCCATGTATGTAGATGACACAGCCATATCTGCTGTGCATGAGGCCAGGCCATCCCTTGTGCTATCTCCCAAGGCTTAACTCTGGGCCCCTCGTTATTTAACAAACAGATGCTTCCAAAATTCATATATATAACATTTCCTTCAATTACTAGGCAGATGATGCCTTTGTTCCTGATATTGACCAGTCTTCGCATTGATAACATGATATTGACATCTTGTACTTTTCTGCAACTAAACAAAGATAAATCAGTGGTATCTAAAGGTATCCGAAGGCCAGAATGACATCAAGAAGTCATTTTTGCAGTTACGTCTGTACAATGTCGCACTTGCACGCACTCACGCCTACGTAATGACATTCTGTTCCCTGCTGATAAGTGTCACATACCTTTGTGTCCACTGTAATTCTCTTATCTTGCTTGTGCAAGATCTCTATTATAAAATTTACAGCTAAACACCACTGGGTCCGTTTCCACCGACACGCCGAGAAACGGAAACAGATGTCAGCCGGAAAGAGTCGTTACAATTACATTATATCTCAGTGCTCCCACTGGTCACTTCCTCCAGGGGAAATATGTAATTGGTCCATTTTCTGGGTTGGGATGCATGACATTGTCGTAATGCCAATATGTTACCACATGTCCTTACAGAAACTGTAACACCCACATGTTTAAAGATCGGGGACATTTATATGAAACAAGCAAGCAAGAAGATATGCAAGAAAGTGGCGCCGATGTCATAGAAAAAATATGAGACGTCTCAAAGCAATCCTGGTCCAAGGGCATGGATGTTTGGCAGGACGACTGGTCTCTATGATGTTTTTTAAACAGCGGACTTCTTTTTACACAGGGCACATTTAGGCCATGAGTCACATGCTCAAATCAATACGGAAACATGGCCTCTGTTCTTTCCTTCCCCAATGAAAGAGCAAAACTGAGGGCAGGCCATTGGAAAATATTATGGCTGCCATTACTACATAAAGCTTAAAACAGATTTTGCAATGTTTCCCAAAAGAGTAATTATAGGATAGAACAAAAGCTGATTTCATTAAGGAATTGACAGCAATGCTTCCGAAAACAAGGGTATCCTCGGAGGGAAAAGAGAAGACAGAGATGGGTTTTCAGTGGCCTGGGTAGAAACAGATGTGAGCAGGAAACCGACATCATAATTACATTACATCCATGGTACCGTGTGGTCACTCCATCTAGGGAACATGCTTAATCGGTCAGGGACACATGACATAAGGAGAATGACCAGCCCTTTTTCAGAGCGCTGTTTCTTGTTAAATGATTCTCCCGTCATGTTTTAGAGCGTGAGTGCATTACTCGGAGTATCCAATGACACGGGTATGTGTGACCTAAGATGAGAGAACTGCAATAAGGTCTAGGTCAGATCACATGGGGGGGAACACAGACCCCTCACACCCCCATGAGTCACCGGC
The DNA here is from genome assembly GCA_030068355.1 of Notoglanidium maculatum. Classification (NCBI taxonomy): domain Eukaryota; kingdom Metazoa; phylum Chordata; class Actinopteri; order Siluriformes; family Auchenoglanididae; genus Notoglanidium; species Notoglanidium maculatum. Next base: position 20,488,206 of record JAQQZX010000015.1, on the reverse strand, counting down.
AGCCAGGGGCTTTGTATAGCACAGAAAAGTCAGGAGAAGTCACGGACAACCAGAAGTAGGGACGCATAAATATACATCGAACCCGATTCCATGCTTATTTACCTGAAGTTGTAAGAAACTGCTCCGATGCTAACGTCCCACATCAGGTGATAAGTGTACAAAATCATGCAAATCAACAGATGCAAGCGATATGGACATCATCTATGATTAATGAACACAATCCTGCAAACTGTGCCCTGTGAAAATATTAAGAGCAAGACTCACGCTGTCTTCCTATAATACAAATAACCTGATAAACATCTTGCAAAAGAAGTTCACCGCTAGCAGTACACAGCAGCAACCAACACCAGGTGAGACTTCAGGATCGTCCACTGTCGGTCGTTTACAGTGACGGCTTCCCAAAAAAAACAAAACAGATGTGACTTGCCGAAGTGGAACAAATCCCGCTTTTGTCCAATGCAACCCTACTCCATCTAAACGAAATAAATGCAGCTAGCTAATGGACATCATGATGACTATTTAAACATAAACAGAGCTGAACATGTGATGTCCCTGATTGACTAATACCAAGTAGGTTACTCATGTATGTACTGCTACCTAAAAAAATCATACCCTGTGGAAAAAATGGTATCAATTCATCCCTAGTCGAAAACATAAATCGTACCCAGATAAATAAAATGACTTCCGGTTCACTTAGTAGACTTAACACAACAGCACAATACATCTCCATCTAGTGTCCTTGCATGGAAATGATGCCAGCTTATATGTCAAAGCCATAACACACCTCACCAACCATGAGCGAGGAAGGGATGATACAACTCAACTCATCTTTTGTAACTGACCTCATGAGCAAAAGAAAAGAAAACCTCCAACGAACCATAAAAGAATCCCTGTACCACGCCACAGACCTGATTAACACCACAGCGTAATCAAAGCAGGCTTACCTGAAAGAACGCACACTAACTGCAAGAACATCCCGTTACTGTTTGCAGTCTACACTCGTTTATTCATCTGTGTTCATTCATGTTGCTCTATCCAGCAATCTCTGAAATTCAGTGCTTATTTTTAACCTCGTAGAAAAAGCAGACTGCTTTTTCTTTTTTCTTTCTTTTCCACTTCAACCCAACAGCTTATATGGAAATCTGGGTAACGGTTGCACGTTCTCTCTCTCTCTCCCTCTCTCTCTCTTTTTCTTCTCAAAAGCTGGTGGACAGATTGCATGGAAACTCAGAGGAATTTCCTCCATGGAGAACACATTTAGGAGCCCTCGGAGCTGTCAGGAATGCTTTGTGGCTGACTAAACTGAGGGAGAAAATATGTTAATAATGCAGGGCTGCTGCCATACCAAATATGGCCATGCTGTTACGTGTGGAGGCCACATCTGGAAGTGCTTGGAGCCTGAGGGGTGGGGGGGGGGAAGAGAGAGAGAGAGAGAGAGAG
>JAQQZX010000015.1:20423313-20436111 GCA_030068355.1 Notoglanidium maculatum | reverse complement strand
AGCCTCCTCGACATCCCAACATCAGCGCCTGACCTCACTAACGCTCCTGTAGCTGCATGAACACAAATCCCAACAGCCGCGCTCCGACATCTAGTAGAAAACCTTCCCAGAAGAGTGGAGCGCGTTATAACAGCAAATGGGAATAAATCTGAAATTTAAATATGGAGATGTTCAATAAGCACATATGGGTGTGATGGTCAGGGGTGCACAAACTTTCGGATGGAGCTATACATTAGTGGGAGTTATTTACGCTAGTCAATTTACAGACATCCGGTGCATATGCAGGCTGTAAAAATATTGCAGGCATGACAGATCTGGACAGGATTAAAATCCCAGAGATGCTCCGGTAATAATTATATTACCCCACCTCCACATGGAAAACTAATCCAGGATGAATAGGGCTTTTGGGACAAACAGCATCTATATAAAATTCACACAAATCCCACAGAATGTCACAGGACTTCCAGAACAGTCTATATTTGGCTCACATTGTGTGTTTCAGTGTAAAAGATTAGTAGAGAAGAATGACACACACAGCATTCCAATGGGAATTTCAGACCTAGGAAATCAGTCAATCTGTGAAATTGTGATCAATTGTGAGACATCAATAACGTTAATGAATACTGAACGGATGCCAAGGTAAGTTGGAAACCCACTGACGTTTCTGAATATCCACTGGAATACACAGATGGAATTTTCTGGAATGACGAGTCCAATTTAATCCCACCCAAAAAACATAAAAGCTTGTAATATCCTCATTGTTTGAAATTTATATTAGAAGGTTATACCCTGGAGTGTGTGTGGAGGACTTTGGTGTGTTTGGTATAAATTATTGCGAAGAATGTTTCTGCTTTTTTTTTTTTTGCGAGTTTCTGTTTTATTAATCTGCCATGCCGTGCGAGGACTCCCTGGGCTGTTTTCGCATTTAACCTTGTGTGCATGTTTGTTTTCAATAAAAGCAAGAGTAACTCACTGTGTACCCTTCCATTCCTGGTTCCCCCTGCGGTCCCATAACTCCGGGTTGACCCTAGACGTAATGAAGAAAACACACGTAAGACTGAAAAACAAGTTCGCGTTTGAAATAAGACTCCTGACAGCCACCTGAAAGTTATCTTTATATCTAATCCCGGGTTCAAAACACATTCCTAGAAAATATGTCTCTTTCTGCTGAAACGAGCTCGAAAATGCCTTCAGCCCAAGATGGATTTAATGGATTTACTTAGGAAAAAAAAACCCATAATACCCCATTAGGAGTCTTTGATTCAAGTCCAGACTCTGTTACTGTTTAGACTAGCTGGATTCTAACAGCTGAAGGTCAACAACAATGTTGTGTCAAGCTCTGGTTTTGATCTTTGTCAAGTGTTTCGGCTTTTAAGGGATCCAGACAAGTCATTTCTTCTGCAAGGCTTTTTTTAAACCATACAACACAGAATCTTATTAAAGCTTGAACCTGGTCCCGCTCAAATCTAACAACTCATTTCTAAGTCAATGGCAATTGTTTCCTCCCTAAAACCAAACTTTAGCTGTGGAATTATATGAGGACATATTACTGATTAGCTACTGGAATAAAGTCAGAAAGTGAAGGATAAAAAGCAAGATGCTATAGGAAAACATGCCACAGGAATTAAATAAGGCAGGGAAGCAGAGAGTCTGTAAAATCTCTGATTTATTGGCAGCTTTTTGAGTCGATATTTCCAACCACAACTTTCAGAAAAACTGAAATCCTAATGGACCCAAGATCTGTTTAGTTCAAGCCACTGATGCAAGACTGAAGTTCTTGAGTAGAAACATCCAAGACGGGGTTTTTCACTAGGGACAATGTTGTCATATTCATATATTTAAGATTGACCTTGAATGTCCGAAATCACGCACGAAAAATGCACTCAGGTTCACGGTAACTGAGACGCGCTTCTGTTTTTCTCAGACTCACACTTATGTAAATGGAGGAAGGGAAACTAGACAGAAAAGGACGAAAGGAAGTGATGTAATCGATGATACATTTAGGTACTAACCTGTGGACCTCTGGTTCCACGCGCTCCTTTCAGTCCTCGCTCTCCTTCCTGTCCGGTTTCGCCAGCGGAACCCATCTCTCCCGGCTGACCCGGCGGACCCTGGTCACCCTGATCCAAATCAACGAAACAAGAGTGTCTCAGTGCTGGAAGGGTTCAAATATCACGGTTGTCTCCCATAAGCACTTCAGGTCTTAAGTCGAGTTGTGTAGGATGCGAAAGCTAAAGGCAACAGAGGCAGTGTGTGGTCCTGATACGTGCATTTGATCACGAGCTCTGAACCTTGACCTCTTATCTACCACTTATTAAGCTTTTCTAATTGGAGTACCACAAGGTCCAACACTATCCTTCTTATTTGTCTGTACTGTGTGCTTTTGTTATTTTTCCAATATAAATGAAATAAATATAAGTTTCGGAGATTTTAGAAGCTGAAAAGGCAGTCATGAGCCAAGTCTTAAATGATGCTTTACCTTCTTTCCATGACGTCCACGTTTGCCCGGTGGGCCTTGTTTTCCTTCTGGTCCCTAATGGAAAGAAATCATGATGCAAAACAAAAATCTGAGGAAATCTTTATACTTTAGATTTCAAGCACTTGTGTACTCGTAGATGAACACTCACCGGAAATCCTTTTGAACCAGCGTCTCCAGGGGGTCCTGGAGGGCCGGGGTCACCGACTTCTCCCGTTTCCCCGGGCTCTCCCATCGCACCGCGGTCACCTTGTTCACCCTGGAGCAAAAGCACAATAATCACTAAGCCAATAAAGATGCAGTTACACACAATAATATCAAAGACATGAGTGTGGAAAGAAAGTTTGATTGTTTATTGACCTTTGGCCCGTCCTTTCCCTGAGGTCCGTCTTCTCCTGCTGGACCTGGAGACCCCTGACAGACACACACTCGATAAAGGCAAAAGGTCTGAGTAAAAGCAAATGCTACAGTGACATGTTAAAAGCATTCCATTATGATTACGACTGAGCATCAAAATCGGACCAACGCAGTCAAGTTCAGGCTTTTTCACAAATATATGCACCTGATTTATAATGAAGATGCTCCAGAGTCATGAACAGCTGATTAAACTTCAGGAAAGGTTTGCATTTTTAACCTGACCCGCATTTTAACACATCATCAACATCACCATCATCATCATCATGGGGTGGAAAGTTAAGAATCGTTCCCAATATGATGACCTGCAACTTAACCTGAGACATTAGCCCTGGATTCAGTGGCTAAAGTTTTGTTTAAAGCAGACGCTCTAAGAGGATAGCCTTTATTAGCGCAAGGTAGAAATATTGTTCAATGTTACAGCCCTCGTAAGGCTGCTTTCAAACTTGCTATTTTATTCTCAACGTCCAGGTTTTAACAAGTAATCCCACAGCAAGCAAACACAAAGATGAAAACAAGTCAGTCCAAGCTGTTTTTTTTAATCTTCTGACCAAGCAGGTCACCGGTTGGAGCAAAGAAAAACAAACACGGAGGACAAACCGATTGGGAAAAATGAGTCCTGTGAGGTAGTGAGGCGATTCACAGCATGCTGAATTGAAAATATTCCAACACCGCTGTAAATAAAATAAAAGCATGCGCATGTTTCGCCCGTTTGAACAAGCAGGTCAAATTCTTTAGATTTTCTGCCTCTAAAGCTACCGTGAAGACAAACAACATCCTGAAAAAATTCGAATCGAATAGTTATTTCATAATTCAAGAAGTCTAGTCCAAAGTAAATCCCCTACTCAGAGTTTTTCTTCAGTGAAAAACAGCAGGATATCAGTGCCAATAACACAAGCAAGAGATGAGATGAGTTCTGGTGTAACAGTAGAAGATCAGACGTCGTGCGTGAAGTCTCAAAGAGGGACGCTAATAAAAATACTGCAGTCAAACACTAACTGAAGCCTTCGGACCTGTAATTAAGGAGCAAGAATGTGGACTCACCCTTACACCTTCCTGCCCTTGCTCCCCTTCAGCACCCACGGGTCCGATTTCACCCTACAGGGAAGAGATTCAGAGCGTCCAGGATGTTCAGTGAACACTACTTTCCACTATAAACCACACTGCTGTAAAACACACCCTGTACATTTCAGATTCCTCTCTCAGGCTATATGTAAGAATCCTGAACGTGTCATACTTATCAATTATCCCTCTGGCTGTTACACAGCGCTCACACTGGAGACTCCTTCATACAGGATAAATAAACCATATCAACGACTACGTCTTATAATCTGTGATTCGCTGCACTATTGTCAGCTGTTAGAGAAATTGAAATCAACACCTTCTGACCATAATGCAAAGTGTGCATAATAACAATAATAAATGTAATACATTTTAAACGTCATCATTTTCTGCGTTTAATGCTTTCAGTAATCATTATAGCAGCCCTCGGCACATGCACACCTCTGTCGGCTGCAGATGAAGGGTGCCATTACTTTCCCACCGCATTTCATAAAAGAGCACGGCTATAAAACCTCATCTGATGAGATTCGCAAAACGGTTTATGGTAAAACAATTACATTCACGCGCCTCATCAGTCTAATCGGAGTTACGTAAATCATTTCGACAGCTCTACAGGCTTCCAGAACGGAGCACTCAGACGCTGCACATGTTCTAGAACAGGTTTAGAGCTCCTCACCTTGGATCCAGGTTCTCCAGCAGGTCCCTGTTCACCTTCAGGTCCTGGAGGCCCCTGCCAGAGAAACGCACAGCACTTATTTAAAAGCGCTGCATAATTTCCTCTCAAGAACATTGTGAACATCAGTTTGGAACTAATTCTATTAAGTAAGCGACCCATGAAACAGCATTATATCAGTCTGAATTAGCATTATGATAAAGGTATTAACAAACAGATGAGCTCACAAACAGGCTACAGTGTGCGCTAACATTAGCATAAACAGACTAACTCACAAACTAGTGCTATAGTAAACAGGCTAAACCATTAACACGTGTTCAAGTAACCAGGGTAAAATGAAAAATTAGCAGTACAGTAAATACATTAGCTCTCAAATTAACATTGTCGTAATCATGCTATAATGTGGAATAGCGTTATGCTAAACAGATTAGCCTACAAACTAACATTGTAAACACACTAAACCATGAACTAGCTTTAAGAGAAACACATTAACCCACAATGTAGCGCTATAGTAAAGAGGCTAATATGTGAACTAGCGTTTATAGTAAACACACTAACCTGCAAATTAGCACTTGAGTAAAGATTCTAAAACATGAATTAAGCTGGGATTCTTAGAGTGTGTGTGTGTGTGCGTGTGCGTGCGTGTGCATGAGTGTGTGTGCGCGTGTGTGTGTTATTGTGGAATGTCGTGTGTTACCTCAGGCCCTTGCTCTCCGCCTGCGCCCGGTTCCCCCGGTGGCCCTTTAGGTCCCTAATGGACAAACACACCATTAGATTGAAATCACGGTTTCATAACTCAGCACTCCAAAACACATTCAATCATTCTGCATAACACACACACACACACACACACACACACACACACACACACACACACACACACACAGACACACACACACGGCTACATGATACACTTGAAGCAATATTATTGTGACTAGACAGGATTGTCATCGCCAAATTATGTAGCAAACACAAACCTGATACAAGGGGAAGGTGTGTGTGTATGTGTGTGTGCGTGTGTGTGTCTGCATGCATGCTGATGTACTATTCTATGTGTATGAAAGAATGGAAAAACAGCACGGCTACTTCAAACAGCTGCAGTGTGTTTTTACAGCAGAAGCAGCTACTAGGGGCCTAGGGTTAGGGTTAGCGACTGATTACATGTTTAGACTAGCTGATAGACACACACACACACACACACACACACAAACAGTGCCAGCACATGAAACGCCAGAAGGAGAAGTCCATGCCTCTGTTCCCAAAACCACCAATTTGGCCTAATATTTATGAAACGAAGTGGAGATACTCACAGGTTCACCATGAGGTCCTCTTTCACCAGAACTTCCAGGTGGACCTGCAACACCCTGCAAAACACACACACACACACACACTGTGGCTACTCTTTCCTCACATCATCTAGAATACTCTGTGAAAGGTTAATTCCTGGAGCTACATGTAAACAATTTCCACCCAAGAAACCATCAATTATCATTTTTTGAAGTTTGATTAAATGATCATCATTGTAGCATGATTTGTTTACAATGGCAAAAGCATGAGGAGCAAAGACGTGGAAGTCTAGAGTGAAGAGGAGGAAGAAGTTCCACAGTGAGGAGGAAGCAGTTTGAGAAACCCTGTAGGGAGGAAGACATCCGAGATGGTCTTCCTGTGAAAAATAGGAAGTCCCAGAGTGAGGAGACGGTCGGAGGAAGTCTCAGAGTGAAAAGAAAAAGTCCTGGAATGAGATGGAGGAAGTCTGAGAAGGTCCCAGAGGGCAGAAGATATGTGAGAAGGTCTCAGAGTAAAGAGGCTGTGAAAGTCCCAGGGTAAAGAGGAAGAAGTCCAAGAGTGAGGAGGAGGAAGTCTAAAATAGTCCCAGAGTGAGGAGGAAGTATGAGAAGGTTCCAGAGTGAGGATGAGGAAGTCTCAGCGTGAGGAGGAGAAAGACCCAAAATGAGAAGGAAGAAGTCTGAGGAAGCCCCAGAGGGAAGAAGACATGTGAGAAGGTCTCAGAGTGAAGAGCAAGTCTGAGAAGGACAATAGTGAGGATGAGGTAGTCTCAGAGTAGGTAGGAGGACGTCTGAGAAGGTCCCAGAGTTAGGAGGAAGTGAAAGACCCAGCGTAAAGAGGAAGAAGTCCAAGAGTGAGGAGGACGATGTTCCAGAGGAAGAAGATGAAAGTCTGAAGAGGTCACAGCGTGTGGAGGAGGACGTCTGAGGAGGTCCCAGAATGAGGACATGGTAGTCTGAGGAAGTCTTCTCAGGAACATAAGCCACCATGAAAAGTCCATGAAGAAAGAGGTGGAAATCAGAACAAGAAGATGGCAGGGAAAAGTAAATCGGAGAGGACGTGCATCAAATGGCTTTCGGGGGCAAATCGAAAAGCTTTACGTGAACATTTAGTGCGAAAGCAAAAGTATTTTGGGTTTGTGTACTCACAAACGTTATTTTAAAAGCAAAGGAAATTATGTAACAGCTAAAATGAATCACGGCTTGCATTAACCGGCCTTGTTTTGTGTGAATTCTGTTGTTCTGTGTTTTGTTGTGCCGTAGTGAGAAACAGGAAGCCACGTGCTGGTGTTATTTGTCTATGAGAAGTAGCCGCATGCTGTTAAACCACCAGCAAGCGACTGCAGCCTGGTGCTCAGACTCCCTCAGACGCGTCACCCTCACCGCATCACATGTTTTCCTTTTATCCCTGTTAACACGCCTCATTATCGTCTACAGGATACACTGTATCGACACGCAACCCAGTCTCGTTATAGGAATATGTGAAACCAGACCTGGAAATCTGTTCCATATCTCCAGAGGCTTTGTTCCTGATCTAATCTTATTCCTAATGCTTATTATTGGGAATCTCTTATCTCTGTCAGACATGGGAATTGGCTGGAACAGAAACGTGGGAGCCATCATCCATGGACAGAGTGTGGCTTGGTGGATAATAAGCACTTGTTCTGCAAAGGACTTTGTGCAGGAACACAGGAAGTGTTCCTCATTCAGGGAAAAGATTCAGTCAGAAATTCAACTTACCCTGTGTAAATGTTTTCTAGGCCAAAAAGGACACATTCTTGCAAGAGTTATCTGATTTTCATCAAACTCACGTGTGTATTATAAATGCCAATGAGCTGTACATAAAGCTGACACAGGTAAAAATGATGACTAAATGGTGAAAGAACACTAAACCATCTAATGCAGCACATTGGTTACCATAAACCCACACCGACGCGTTCCTCCTTTTACAGGGTACCATTAGTTTTGTCCTTATTTTTTGGGAGCTACTTGTTTTTATTTCAAGTTCTTAATAAGGAAACTGACTTTCATTAAATTGGTGTGAAATAAATAAGTGATTGAAAGGTGAAAGCATGAACCGTATATAAAGTCGTAGGAACTCATCGACAATTACGCGATTTGAAGCCAAGCAATTAATCAAAGTTCACGTTAATGAGTCTCCTTTTACGTAAATTTGTAAAAAAAAAAAAAAAAGAAAGAAAGAAGAAGCAAACCGTAAGATATTTTTCTGAACTAAATGGATTCCTACGAATGATTTAGGAATACATTTGTTCCTATGAGGTGATAAATAAGACCTATTGTTCCCTGAATCTCAATAATGTTGACTTTTGAAGCCATAAGTGTCCCCAAACTTCAAACACCAAACAAGTCCTGGCTGATCGATTACATCTGAGGTAAGAGTCATATTTTGCACCCTATTCACATGGGATTAGTTAACAACGCAAACACACACATACACCCTAAGCATGATGTATGGCTTTGGGGAGAGTCATTAACTCCTTCATTATATTATAGAGCCCAATTTGGGCTTGATTAGTTTCACTGTGTGACATCTCTAACACTTTTACATGTTTACATATTTCTCCCAGATTGTAGCACATATGATCATGTTTACATATTTGAGAAACGAACGCAGATATTTCATTTCATAAACCCAAGACGGCTTCCTGCTCCCTATAAAAGTGCACTAGATGTGGCTTGAACTCTCTGATTATTTCCACTTTATGTGCTACAGAAGCAAGCTGAATTCTCACTCATATTCTCTTCCTTCTTTTGTCACGTCTTTATATTTCTTTAACACTCATACACTAAATCAGTACCGGCCTGCGCCTGCACTTTCTGCTCGCGCTCTACCTTAAAATGGGTTTTTGTTGTGAGCTGACAAGTGAAATTAGGTGTCCGAGCAGGAAACACTAAATACGTCTGACTGATTTGGAAACAGCCTCAGTTGCTCCGATTGTGGCACTAGAGGGCGCTGTGGATCTACAACCATTCAGAAAGCGTGAGAGTACTGGGGATTGGAAGCACAGCATCCTCAGGCTATTAAAAGTCTTGTTTGGTATAACACACACACACACACACACACACACACACACACACACACACACACACACACACACACACACAAAGCTAATGATAGAGAGGCTGTGCTGTAAAATGAGAGACTTCGTCTGCTTCCTTCTGCTGTCGGCTATTAATGTTGTAAGACCGGAATACAGGTGGAATGGAGTGATAATGACAGAGTGAAGAAAAGGTTTAGTAAAATGAAAGTTCAGCAAAATCCACAAAAAGACATTCATTTATAAAAAAGGTTTGAGAATAGACAGCTCGGTCACTATATTAGTGCGTAGGCTGAGGATAGTCCGTTAAGCAACTATTCAAAACTACAAACTCTAGAGCCCTATTTGGATGGGATTAGTTTCAATACATGATGTCTGTAATAGATTTTCCATATTTGTACATATGGATATGAATCATGGCTCGACATCCACTCTGCTGCGTTCACCATGATGCTCAAACCGCTACTAATGAGTGTTTATTACGTCCTGCTAATCAATCCCATCCTCATTCGTTAATAAGTAAAATAAAAATGCAACAAAGCCACACTGATCCCCAGGCCTCATGCTGACAGAATTGAGGTACGAGTGTCTTGTAGTCTGCATCACTACATGAACTGTAACTGTTGGATGTGGACGTACCGGTGGGCCAGGAGAGCCTCGCTTCCCTGGACTTCCTGCTTTGCCCTGCAAAGACACTCATGGATCACAACAGAACTGTGGTATTGTACAAGACTTAATATTAGATTTGGTCAGGATCATGAAGCACTAAGGTACTTACAGCACTCGCCGTAGCTCCTTTCTGGCCTGGCTCGCCCTTTTCTCCCTGTCAGAAGTGCAGTAAATAGCTTCGTATTGATGTGAGACAAAAAAGTGAAGTCTGAAGGTATGTGAGGGTGGGTTTGTTTGGTGTGATGAGTTGTATAAGTACCTTGATGCCCTCTGGTCCTGGCTCTCCGGGCGCTCCATCGGCTCCTCTTGGCCCCTGATGTGAACAGAAAGAAAAAAGACATTTCTAGTTTTATATGAAAGAGTGCAGATATCCAAAACAATTGTAAATTGTACATTTGTAAATTGGGTAAAGCAGCACAATGGGTTCTTGAGTTTGTTCCATTGGGAGAACCCTTGAAAGGTCTGTGTAGATCTCAACCATCACGGAATTTCGCTATCACAAAGGGTTCCAGGTAGGGTCCCTTTAGGAAGCTTAGAATGCTACGTGACCAGAAGTAACCAAATATGCTTCATTAACCCTTAAAGGTTCTGGGATGTGGTTATCCAGGTCTGGCATTCCCAATCCTTGGCCTAGCAGAAGACTAGCAAAGGCTTTAACAGAGAATTCCATAGAAATGTCAATGTGAGCGTATCATAATAGCAAATCTACAAAAGCAACACTTAGTTGCTACTACAAAAATCCAGTTGGAAAACAGATCCAAAGCAAAAAAACAAGATGATCCACACGTCAGCTTAATTAGCTTTTAACTCTAAGCAATGGAAATAAACAGGAAAGGAAGTCATACCGCCTTGTAGTCATCACGCTTAAAGAATGCAAACATCTGTGCTTATGTGGTAAATGCTACCATGTGTTCGTTGTATGTATATAATAGTATATGGGAGAATACACACGCTCTCACACACACACACTCACACACAAATAAAAAGCTTCCTGTACAATCAGATATAAGCTAATGATGATATAACGAGGGAAGCGAGACAGACGCACATTCAACCAGCAGTAGCACGGCTTCCTCGGCTGGCCCCCACATGTTGTGGCATACTTTACTCACTCGTGTAGCAGACTGGTATCCTGTGTAGACACAAACTTTACTTTCCACCAAATCAACAGTAAAACAGATACGACGTCTGAGTCCACCTGGGATGTACATGGCCAACGACTAGTGGATGTCATTCTGAGCTTGACCAGGAGGGGTCACTGTAAACTGCATCCAAAAACACAGGCCCAGAGTACACAAACATATGCGCACGCACACACACACACACACACACACACACAAACTACAAACTCTTTATAAGGGAATCAGTCGATCAGTGGTCCTGGTTTATTGACCCTGACCTCACTGTGTTCATTGAGGGCTTTACGAAGTAAAGAGTTGATGAGTTCAATTTAAACTCGTTATGAGCCTTCATTTGGCTCATATTTACATGGGCTCTCCAAATCCTGGTCCTTTACAGTTATGATGATTTGCAGGTCTCTGAATTACCAACAAGAAGCGTCACTCTAATGCTCCCAGAACCAGCTGGACTTTACACCTAGAGAAATGATACTCTGACATTGCAGGCGGCTTCATTCCTACCGTAATAGAGATTGAAGCTCAAGGGCGCTAACCCTGGAGTTAGCAAAGAATGGACAAAAAATGAAGCACTTCAATCAGTAGCTTACCCTCCTTCCTTTTGTCCCAGGAACACCTGGAGTACCACTCGGGCCTGTCAGACCCTAAGCAGAGGGAGGTGGAAAAAGAGAATGATGATTTTACTTCAAGCTACACCATCTTTTCTTTCTTTACATTACGTTTGCCTGAAATGTGCACTGATCTAACTGATTAATTCCCTCACACCTGATTGCATCCCTCACAATTATACAATATTAGCAAATGTGGCAGGAGGACTTACTGGTGGGCCTTGTGGGCCGACACCTCCAGGACCTCCTGGCAAGCCTGGATAGCCCTTAAACACAGGGAAACAATGTACAGTAAGTCACCAGTAATTCAGTATCGTTCTAAAAAGGTAAAACTGATATGAGGTTAAATGATAGGTCCTAATATTTCATACACATTGTATCATTTAGTGGATGAAACCTATAAGTCTAAACATCATCAGTACTGGTTTCTTAAAGCAATGATTAGGGTTCTTACCATTGAACCCTTCTCTCCTGGTGGACCCAAAGGCCCCGCTGGACCACGATCTCCCTGTGCAAACAAAAAACCCTAAATTAATTGAGAATTTCTCCAAACAGGCTGAGACTAAGGCCTTTGCTTATCTAGCTATAACAATTCATTTTGGAGCCCTCAGGCAGTCAATTCCTCAAGCTAGGTTTAACTGGGCAAATTAGGATCACGTGGATTAATTTTCTAACATCAGCGGATATAAAAGGATGTCCTTTGGATGACCCAACAAAGCATATTAACACATTTATCAACACTTCATGCTAAATGCTTGAGCTGTCAGTCATGGCCCAATTATGGGAACTGAGGACTTATTAACCAACCTACTGGCATGATTTTGGACAATAGGAGGAAACCAACGAGCCGGGAAGGAAGCATTGGGAGAACATGTGAAATGGACCTCAGAACTGAACCTGAGGAGCCTGGAGCTGTGAGGATACCCGGAATTCACAGCCTGACTGATCTGAGACTACTTGAGGACTGGCCTGTGGTTGGCTGATTCACTTGTGAGTTCAACTTCTGTTGTTGACTGAAGTTCCTTCAGGCACAAGCATCATCCAAATTCCATACGATTCACTCTCACAAGACTTCATCTCTACTCATCCATCGCTTAGCATGTGATATATTGAAAAGAAGAAAGAGAAGACACTTTACTTTTTCCCCAGGTGGGCCAGCCAGTCCTGGAATTCCTGGAAGTCCTTCTTCTCCCTGCAAACACCCAGACGAAGATCATAAAACCACTGTTTTTAATTATGTGTTAGACACATAATTGAGAAAGACACCAGCATACGTGCAAGAGCATACAAGAAAAAAACAAAACATAACACCACCATCCATCCATCCATCCATCCATGCATTATCTATAGCGCTTTATCCGTCTGGGTCGCGGGGCAGCTGGAGCCAATCCCAGCATCTTGGGGCGAGAGGCGGG
>JAQQZX010000015.1:20401168-20415355 GCA_030068355.1 Notoglanidium maculatum | reverse complement strand
GCATGCACGGGGAGAACATGCAAACTCCGCACAGAAAGGCACCCTGGGTGACCCGGGGATCGAACCCAGGACCTTCTCGCCGTGAGGCGACAGTGTTATATAATAAGTAATAATACCAATATTATTAATAAATATTCATCAGGGTCATAGTAGATCCAGGTCCTCTCCCAGGAACACGGAGGTGGAGATACACCACGGATCGGACTCCAGTCCATCACTGGGCACCATTAACAAGTATTATTAAATAAAAATATTTTTACATTTAATGAACAGACCAAAGTCTGATTTAAGACCGTCTTAGATCAGACTCTACCTTCCTTAGATCACTGCTAATCTCTCCAGGGCTTAAACTGTCATGCCATTTGTTTACCTTTGGGCCTGGAGGGCCGTTGGGACCAGGAACACCGATGTCTCCAGGAAATCCCTGAAAATCAAGGAAAAGCGTGTACATGAGAAGCCGTCAGATATACCCCTAACTGATAAACTCTATGAGTCACATGACGTTTCTGTAATCAGGTCATGGAATACAGGCTGATGGTGAATTATTCTTGTGGGTTAGTGAGTCGATGCTGCAACCATGAGCGTCTGATTTCTGCCTCTAATCTCAACCATCCGTTCTGATTTCTACCTGTGGCACCTCAGTCATGAATTAGACAACTATTTTATGATTTCATCTCTTTATCAAAGGTAGTCTAATCTCAGTATGACTCTGTATGACTGCAGGTATAAAAAAAAAAAGTCTGATTTCTGACTAAAGCAACTTGTTCACCAAGAGTCTGATCTCTGTCTGGAGCCTTGACCACAAGTTTGATCTCTATCTGCAACATTACAGGCACAAGGAGACCAATTACTCTGTAGAACTTAAAGTCTTTTTCTGCATCATCTCAGACACAAAGAGTCTGATCTTGAACTGTAGCACCTTGGCCACGAAAAGTCAGATCACTGTCTGTAGCACTGAAGCCATAGGAAATCTGATTTCTATCTAAAACATCTGATTAACAATGAATATATCTGTATAATTTTAACCACAGATCTGATCTCTACCTAACACATCTCATCTACAGCAAGTCTGATCTCTATCTAAAGCATCTCATGAGTCTGATCAAGCATCTCAGCTACAAGTTTTTTTTTGTCTGTAGCACTGAAGTCATAAGAAATCTGATTTCTACCTAAAGCAACTTATTCACAAAGAGTCCAATCTCAGTCTGTAGCACCTCGATTAAAACAAGTCTGATCTCTGTATGTAGCATCACAGGCACAAGGAGACCAATCACTCTTTAGAACTTAAGCCATTAAAAGTCTGATCTTTGCCTGTAGCATCTCAGCCACAAGGACTCCGATCTTGGACTGTAGCGCCTCAGCCACAAAAAGTCAGATCACTGTCTGTAGAACTTTAACCCAAGAAGTCTGATTTCTGTGTAAAGCATCTCATGTACAATAAGGCTGATTTCTAACAAGAACATCATTGACAATGAGTCGGCCTTCATCAGACTTAAATCTGATCTCTATCTAAAACTTCACATCCACAGTGAGTCTGATCAATGTAAGTAGCATTCAGGCACCAAATGTCTGATCTCTGTCTAAAACAACTCAGCCATAAGGTACAACCTCCACAAAGAGTCTAATCTATATAAATGAACCAAATCCAATCTCAGTCTACAGAATCTCAGCCATGAGGATCACTGTCCATAGCCTCTCATCCACAATAAGTCTGATCACTGTAAATCTGATTTCTAACTAAAGCATCTCTATTACAATAATTGATCTAACAATTAATCTATTTTATCCACTGTGAGTCTGATCTCTGCCTAAAGCTTCTCATCCACAGTGAGTCTGATCTCTGTATAAAGCATCTAATACAGAGCGAGTCTGATTTTGGTCTTAGCACCTCAGCCACAGAAATTCTGATCTCACTCTAAAGCAGCTCCATCACAAGGAATCTGATCTCTGTCAAGAGAATCTTATCCACAAAATTTTGGTCTCAGTCTAAAATATATGTTCCACAGAAAGTCTGATCTCCGTCTAAGGCAAATCAGCCTCAAGAAGTCCAATCTCTGTCCAATCTTCATATGTAGCAACTCATCCACAAAGTCTGATAACGCCCAAGAAGTCCTCACCCCCCCTTGAAAAGTCTGATCTTAATTAAAATTCTATTTTTATTATTAATTCATAATATTATTTATTAAATGTCTCCAAAACATAACAAGTTGACCTTAACTGTGACTGAACCAGACATGGGCTCTTAGATTAGACCTAACTGTATAATAATAATTTTGCCTCTCCAGTATCTCTAGGCAATACAGATGCTTTTCATTTCTCTCTTCACATCGTTTACGCTCCAAATACAGTAAAAAAAAGTGGGAATGGTTTCAACCCGACTGCTGTGCTGATAGAAATCCACTAGATGGCAAACAGCTTGTGTGAGACAACTCCTTCTACACGCAGACACGAACTGATCTTCATCCAGCATCTGCAACCCAGATGGAATCAAGTTTAACCCGACGGAGCCTCTAGAAAACTTTCCCAGTGACAATTATTACGGCATATTCAGCCACTGATGGAAAGTTTCATCTAGACGGAGACGCTGAACAAAGCCTTGCTGTACAGACGTATGGATTACTTCTTATCTACTCAAGAAAGACCAATTGGCATCAAAAACACTGTGCTAATGGAACATCAAATACTGTAACCATTATAAAGGTTACTCAAGTGCCCTTAAATCGTGGTATTTGATTACCTCACGTCACAGAGTTCTTATGCTAATCCCGCACAACTTAGTGACCTACAGAACCAGTTCAGCACAAGCACCTGAGTGCTCTTAAATCAATGAGGCATTTTATTTGACCTTAAACCACCTGCTCAATTTACGAGATTTTTGTTTCAATCTGATCAAAGTTGTGCTATAATCTTAATAACATTTCACCATTTATTTGAGAGAGGCATGATTACATGACTTTAAGATACGAGTCCAAACACAAGACCAGCTCCATTGTTTGCTGTTGAACAGATAATTATAGTGTAGGGTTTCAAACAGAGATTCTTCAACATACACCATCGTAACCAATAACTGAGAATAAGCAAGGAAACAAAAATGCTATTCTTCTAAAAAGTTTTTTCTCTGCTCAGGCGTGAGGAAGTTATGTAGAAACCAACACCGTTCTCCAATACTATTACTTTTTGATTAACTGATGGGCAAGTTGTGTGCTTAGAATGATGGTTTCCATGTTTCTACCGAGTCTTGATGTAGATCAGTGAGCATGCTGCCAATACTTACCTCAGGTCCAGGAGGCCCTGGTGGTCCTGGGGCACCTAAGTCACCTGTTTTCCCCTTTCAAACAAGACAAAAAGGATGTCCGCATAATCAAAATGCATAGGTATACACAAATAGCAAGACGTAGTCTGGGCTTGGTGGTGGAACCAGGGCTGATCTTCAGTCTATCATGGTATCATTTTTCAGACATTAGCAGAAGACGAATGGACTCTAAATTAAAGTAAACAATGACTTCTACAGGAGCTTGACAAGTTACAGCAGCGTTCCCTCTTTTCCCAAACCATATTTAAAATGGGCACAAGTACAAAATGCCAATCAGCCCCAAGCTCCGTCTTGTAAAAGTGACTCAGGGGCAACTAAACTTTACCAAGCACTTTTTTCCAAAGCCTTGTGAGCTGTATATAAAAAAGAACTGGTGCGCTGGAGACTAAACAGCTGTCGATAGTGTGCAAAACAATACTTAATGAAGTATTTATGAGAATGCCGTGCTAAAGACCGGATAGCCTACCATTGGTCCAGGTTTTCCACGTGGGCCTGGTGGTCCAGGAATACCTGCAGCCCCCTGCACAAAGAGGAACATTATGAAATATTCCTAAGCACAGAGAAATGTCAGACTCAAATCTCAACATTTATAAAGAACTGGAGAAGTTGGAAGAAAACCTGAATGTTCAAAAGCCATTGTTCAAAACAACACCAGCAACCAAGAATTTCGCCATACCATTCCCTTACCTTGTCACCCTGGTAGCCATAGTCTCCTGGTTCCCCCGGTAATCCAGGTCCTCCCTAGATCGTACAGCACCACACAAAGATTATAGGCCAAACACAGCACAGCATTTTCACTTTCAGGGACAGAAATAACCACAATCTAACTCTGATTGGTGTAAATGGAAAGTTTGTTTCCATGAATGAAATGCAGGGCATCAAGAACTACTTTGGTCCAAAATTAGCACTGAGGTTACAATAAGAAAAGCCTGATACTAGCATAAACTCCTGTTTAAATTCCTGAGCCATTAGATATATTTTTGGATAGGGATGACTCAAGATGAGTCTGCTGTCAGCTTTGCTTGCATCACTAATTGAGAAATATGTCCAGATTGCTGTCATTTTGTGTTGTCTTTTCATTAGCGTGCCAATGTACACTAAGCTTACATCACATGGTATCATCAGCTCAGTTGGTATCTGAGTCAGTATCAGTATATATAACTTCTAATCAATTTAGCTTTTCTTTCAAAGGTAGCTAGAACTAAAACCCCAACTGCCCAGAAGTAGCACAAGAGCTGCACTTTTGAACAATTACAGATCACTGCAATAATAGAAATATTTAGATCACCTTATCACCTTTCAATCCAGGTGGTCCCACACCTCCAGGCAGGGCCTGCCAATGACAGAAGAAGTTTTCAGTGTCCACCAGAGAAGAGCACTGGAACTGGCACAACGTGACTTAATGATTGGTCATTACCTGAGGTCCGACAACGCCAGGTAGCCCGCGAGGCCCCTCAGGCCCAGGGTTGCCCTGAAAATAAGAAAACATTGGTAATAAAAAGCTTAAATGATAAAGAGTGCTCCTTCATATTGCAGAGCAGAATCTCCAGAACGAAGGAATGCTCATTTTAGCACCGTTGTGCAGGAATAAGATTTAGAATAATTCCCAACCAAACTACTGCATAAAAATTTGCCAATAAATTCTGGGTTATATTTATGATTTGATTCCTCCAAAATAGCAGCAGTGCTAATACTGCTTTTCACCAGTTGTTTTGTGATTCTCAGCACAGTATTGCTGATCAAACTGAAAATGCTGAGTCAGAGCTACATCTTCACGAAATCGATGACTATTTTCACTGCTAGCCCTCCGTCCTTTGCTCGCACATTTCACAAGGGGAAATGCAAATTAACTGCATATTTCTGGTGTAACTATGACTTTAGCAACACTTTCAGCCTCCCGCATTGGTAGTTGTTGTGCAATAGGAAAGACTCGGGTTAGCACGTAGAAACTAGCTGACCTTTTCCAGCAAGTGCTTCTTTTGAAAAAACAAGCAAGCAAACAAATACCTAGTGTGAAAGCACTAAAGGTGCTTCTAAAGATGATCAGTCGTGCTAGATTAGGGTTGGACCCAAACTCTGAAAGAGCAGAAGATCTTCAGGAGTAGGGTTAAACACCTCGGGCTTACTTAATGTGACAGACACTAGATGACAAGCTAATGAGGTAAATCTAAATCCATCCCCTTTTTTCCACATCATGACAACTATTCTGACATAAATTTCCTCCAGGTCTCAAACAGTACATTCCAAGTTGTCAACACTTTTGAGCAAAGATGTAAAGCTGTGCCAAGTCTTTTGAGCCTGATATCTATTTCACATCCAATTTCGAAAATCGCTGCAGGGCTCAAAGAATGTACATTAAACGACAAGCAAGTAGGGTGGTAATGTTTGTGCCTCCGCAAAACACAGTGATCTAGACAAGCAGTATTCAAGCAAAATTTGTACAGGTATAGGTAAATAAATGTGACTACCATGGCATGTATGTGATTGGTTAATCTGCAGCAGATGACCTGCTACAGAAACTATGATGGTTCATGTTTAGAAAGCTACTCACAGAACTATGGGTTTTTTTTTTTACATTCACTATATTCAGAGACTCTCCTGTAGTATTTTTTTCTGCTGAAATTCTTTGCACCTAGACCATGCTCACCCAGGTGATAATGCTTTATCTAGCATTTATTTTATTTTTTCATTGCTAAATCTAGGATAAACCCTGTATAATGGAATATTACTTTTCAAGTTTACACACTGGGGTCACGTTGTGCTTAATATACTCTCCAGTGCCCCTTGATTAGCATAAGTATTCTCTGAGGCTGTACATCCACCAATCTGATCAGCTAGGACACTTAATGTATGGTTAGATGTTTGCTGGTGCTGAGGTTTGGCCTGGTCCTTATTATTGGAAATGTCATAGAACTAGACCATGACAACAGAGCACTAACTAAACGCACCAGTGCTCATTCAAGTAACCAATATGGCTTTCTGGATTCAGGTAAACCAGCTTCTTCACCTGATCCCAATTCCATACACACACTGACCTTCCTAGGCTTTAATGCATGAGTGATTTCGGCAATCCTTTCTGCACAGTGTCTCATGTCCAACAAAAGGTTATCTCCAAGGACACTGAATCACCATCCTCAGCAGCGAAAGATGTACTGAGCAACTGACAGCTGTACTATTAGCATTGGCATCCTTCATAGCATCCTCAGCCCACCACCAATGAGGACATGCGGCATGAACGCAAGACAAGCAGTGCATCTGGAGCAGCGAAAACCATAAGAATTGCAAAGAAGGAGAATGGGAGGCTCTAATGGCTTGGCGGGATGAAGACAAATCGCATGCACTTCATAAAAGGGCTATGTCTCTTTCAACTGGCACCCTGCTTTAAAAACTGTAAAGAGTTATACAGAAAGAAAAGAAAGCAGAGGCAGTAACATGATCTCATCCTGACAAATTCTCCCAGAAATGGTTTAATCCAGAACTGACTGGAGGAAGAGGAGGACAGGGTATAGGAGCTTACTGGTGGTTATGTGATACGAAAGAAACTGGCCGGGTCGTAACATTTCAGAGCCGGATGATGACCACAGAGTGTATATAACTTGTATTCGACGTCCTTTTTGCGCTCTTATCCAGTAGAGTCAAATAGGCTTCCCCTCAATGCTCACAGCTGTCTATGAGAAGTCTAGGAATATCCCTCCATTGATTTAACCATATTTTTGACTCAGCATACTCTAACCATATCCCAACTCTACAGCAAAGTTAACACTATGCAAACACTAACACCGCCCTAACGGTATCCCTATGTCCTGTGTAACAAAGCTAACCATAGAAAGTCTAACCCTATCGTAACATAACCCTACACCAACTCAAACCTAACCCTACACCAGCACTAACTTAACTTATCCACAGGCCATCCCTAACCAGAGCTAATCCCAAACCCTAGCCTAAACACTGCCAAACCCTAACCCTAGCCCAATGGGTTAGGATATTCCAATTAGTCATTTGGTTGCATGGTCTCGTGTTCTTCCCTGAACGTGTTGAAGAGCTTATCAGGGATCACTGACACTGGAGATATTTATGTACCCACATCCTCCCAGGCTGACAGCGCTATTGAAATATAGAGGAGATAATGGAATGGCCAGTAACCGGAGAAGCAAGTGCAGCACAATCCAAGTATTATTCAAAGATACAGTTTCCTGACAAAGTAATGGAAAATCCAACAGAAAGCATCTTAGTAAGATGTTGGAGCTCCACAAGCTGCCAGAAATCTTTTTAATGCACCTTGGCATAGATTATACAAATGTCTGGAACCATAATGAGGGGATGGACCACTGGTCTTTCAAAAGACATTCCCTCATGGAGTTTTCATGATATTTGTGGAGAACAGTGGAGTGAACATTGTGGAGTCAGTGGTGGAAAGCACTCCCATAGGGTGTGAAGGGCAGATCGTATGATTTACATCATTTTCATCCTCATCACACCATTCAGTGAGCCCTCGGGCACAGTCATCCTGGAAGAGGCCACGCCCATCAGGATAGACAAGTACCACCATAGGATAAAGATGGTCAGTCTGAAGAACATCATTTTGATATGTGGTCTGAACAGTGGATCCAAACCATGCCAGCAAAAATAATTAAAAACCTCCACAGTATAACAGAGAATCTCATCTGTATGCAGACTTAAAAAGAAAGCCTAAGATTAGCTAACACGGAAGAGCCAGCACACAGTGGAAAAGGAAAAGCAAAGCAACTCCATCTGTTGGAATGCCATTGAACTGTACATCTGATTCTCATAATGAAGTGCCTGTGACTGAAAAAGGGCCATTTTTGTAAGTAAATCACATTTATTCTGTGCCTTACATGAAAAATAACAATAAAATGAAAATTCCTCTCTGGAAATGATCAGACTCGGACCACGTTCCACAATGTGACCGAACTACCGCACCTGAAATTACATCATTGATCACGTCCAATGGGATGTGACCAAATACGAATTCAAGAAACTGTCAGAACTCACACACCATGCTGACACTGATGACTTTTCTACATCTGGGGATTTTTTTTCCAGTGCTCGCAAAAGTTTCTTGGAGAAAAAAAACCACCTTTCTGGTTTAGACCACGCCCATTTCAAGTTAAATTCTGGATACAGATACAGATATTTGGAGCACTAACCACATACGGGCAGTGTCATTACATTACGCTCAGGATGTCCAAGGTGTTGTCACTGACAAGCATAAGAGATGGCTGGTTCGCTTGCTTTAAAAAGATGGATTGCAGTTGGTGGTGCTGTTACATAAACATCTGAAGAAGAAATCCTTTTTGAACAAAGAGAATAAATGTGAGGTAATCGTGATTGTCCACTATGCTGTTTCCACTCGAAAATTACCAGATGTATCTAATTTGCTGGGTGATGCATCAAACTGACCACTTTGGAATTTGTATATAGGGGGTTGGTACTGGAATGATGTAGCTGGGTTTCTGCTCCATGTGCTTCCCATTATTGCGTTTCTAATTGGAACACACGCCATCACAGATGACAAAGTGAGTACCAAGCTCAAGGCAATGTTCTTGCAAAAAAAAGAAAACTCTACTGAATCACCTAGCATTATAGCAGCTAAAAACTGCATATGTAGTATGTTGTGTAAGTGTGGACTGTGTACTGGATGTAAGAAGCTAGGGTTACTGACATGGAACCAGAACCAAAGGAATCCATGGAATCCTGTAAGCTTTATATCCCTGGATTTTGTGCAGCTGAACAGGATTAACATACAGTACAGCTGAGGTTAAAAAAAAAACAGTCCAGAGGGATTCTGTAGTGCTCGGAGGGAAAATAAAACACCTGTAGACACTGAGATACCAGGAGAAATCTGCTTTTTATAAGAGCAGCCACACATATGGCTTCAGTGCCCCTGATAGAGCAGATCACCTGCGAAGAGCTCTAGATCCTCTGCAAATGAGAAGAGGGATTCTCTACCTGGCTCAGGTGATTGACCTCAGGACCTTTTCCAGATAATGCAGCTCCATTCGTATATGATATGTAGTGCTCATGCTAATCTCTCTGGCTCTCTGTTACATTCTTTCTAGTTCTGTTGTAGGAAAATAATCAACAACAAGCACTGACACTGGAGGCTTCCATAAATGTTCTTACAGGAAACGTCACCATATCAACCACTATGCATGTTTTTAATCCATTTATGTGGCACATTCACTGTACACGTCCGTCTGGGTGAGCTGTTACTAAGGAAACGTTAACGTATAGAATGGCGCATTAATATAAACCTGTGATATGCAGATGCACTACTGTCAGAGCTGCTGTTATAGAAAACTAATCCACCAAACAATATTGAGAATTCAAATACGACACAAATATTCTCTGCCAAATCTCTCTACATCATCAACCAGCTGAACGATATTTAAACAACTGATCCATGCCCAAGTCGTTGAAATGCGTTAAATGAAAGTCGTTGAAATGTGTCCATTCTTGGCATGAGAGCCTGGGAGCGATGGAAGAAGAGCGTTCCTCACCCTGAGAACAAATGACCAGAACCCCTAATTCTGACTTCTCTCACAGCTTGAGATACCAAAACAGTGATAAGGGAAAAAAAAAATGCAAAGTCACGTTCTCATGGAAGACAGATGTGAAGGCAAAGGTGATGAAAGCTTCTGAGACGCTGAATCAAAGCCAGCATTACTGAAAAAAGGTTTCCTTTTGTGTTATACAAAGAACTGGGATGGGATGTGATCCAAAGCGATGATGTAAAATGTTTCATAATCCAAAAATTTCTTGCAACTGAACTACACTACTAGTCAAACGTTTGGACATGCCTTCTAATTCAGTGTTTTTCTTTATTTTTATGACTTTAAAAGAGACTGGATAATGATGGACTGTTGTTTCTCGTTACTTAGTTGAGCGGTTGTTGACAGTTTTCAAAGAAAAACCTATGAAAAAGAGTAGGTGTGTCCAAACTTTTGACTGGTAGTGTACATCTTATGCATGAGGATTACATAATAATGAACACATCAGTGAGACACGTGTATGCTGCTGACACTCACTCTGAGGCCTGGGAAACCACCTGTGCCAACTGCTCCAACAGGTCCCTGTGAAAGCACACAGACATTTATCACATTGTGTATTAGCCACAATATAATCCAGACTGAAGAGAGAGAGCAGAGACAAGCGTTTGGGTTCAAATTCATGCCTACTGGTGTGTTTCGCAGGACATTATTTCCACTGATGAGCTCAAAATGCCAAAGCTTTTTGCTAAAACCCTGGGCTGTTAGGTAACTGCTCAGGCAAACTCTAATAAGCATGCAGAGATTATATCATCATATTCGTATTCTAGAATCATGGAACATAAAAATCGTACCTGATTCCCGTCAGGCCCAGGAGGACCCCTTTCCCCAACGTCTCCAATCACGCCCTGAGAAAAAACACACACACACACCAGACCTCAACGTACGAAACATCACTATATCAGTGATTATATAGCGCATCCTCCATACAGTTCCCCGTGAATAAGCTGTTTCCATAGAAACGACCAATCAGACTCCAGCATTTAACAGCGCTGTGGTTTGTATGCTCTATTTCTTGCATTATAACAGTTGTAACGTGCTTCAGAAGCAGAAGCAGGAATAAAATCCACTTCAGATAAGAAATCTCTTTTTTTTGGTGCAGAAAAACGCGCTCCCACACAGATCAGAGGGTGAACGTGTGTTTCTCAGATCCCAGAGATCCTTTGAACATCTTCCACCCTGCTTTCATCCAGTCTGGGAGGCTGGGATCGGGCGGACTTACCCACGGACGCTGGGAGTCGTGCCCAATCGGCAACAGCGCTCTAGTGCATCCTTTACTTTTATGATGTTTATTTTATTGAGCGTCACAAACTGAGGGAATTCACAATTTCTGAAACACTTTGCTTCCCTAAGTCAACGTTTAAAATCATTACGTTAGCATCTTCACAGCCAGCATTAATCTACTTCCGATATATCCCAAATCCACAATTCATCAGATTCCATGTTTTCTGCTCCCAACAGAGTACACCGTTTATGCTTTAGAGTGCATTATGGGATTTATTTGGTGCCTTAGGTATTCTTTTTTATGCAAAAATGTTGTGTGAGAGATCTTATATACCTAAACACTACGTACAGAAATTCTTTAAATAGATATTCTTGACTATGTGATTTCGGTATTCACACGCAGACCCAGTTAAAACTTTAGTTTCAAGAAAATTCAGTGGCCTTTTCTCTCTCACACAGAACAAACCAATAGATAACATTAAGTAGCAAAACATCTTTAAACACTACAAGATTTCAATTCAACAAACAACAAAGACTTGGACAGCTGTTTTTTCTTCGGTAATCACTGTGACGAATGGTTAATCAGTGGTTAAGACATTGGACTAGTGATCGGAAGGTTGTGAGTTCAAATCCCAGAACGGCCTATCACTGTTGGGCCATTGAGCAAGGCCCTTAAACCCTCAACTGCTCAGTTGTATAAATGAGATGTATGTATGTCGCTCTGGGTAAGGGTGTCTACCAAGTGATGTAACTGTAGTCTTGACTCCGCCCCCTGTCTCCGCCCCCTATCCTGTCATTGGTGTGTTTCAGTTTGTTGTTACACAGCGTAACAAGTCAGTGTTCAGTCCATTATTAATTTGCCTATATTGTGCTTTTTTGCTCATTCTCTCCTGCAGATCACTGCAACTTGACTGAATTTGACATTTGATCTCTTGTATAGACCACTCTTTATTAAAAATAAGTTGTCGTTTATGGTCTCAGGTAACATAGAGAACCTGTTACCTGTCTTCCTTTGGGTCCGTTCTTCCCCACAGGTCCTGGTATCCCCTGCAGGAAGAGTCCGAGATTACCACATATGTCATGTAACTCAAATATATTTATAAAATGAACCTCCTTTAATCGAACCAATAGCATTTTGCTGTTTTTACCAGTCATCATCATGCAAACTTTTGTTTTCTGAAATGATTGCACTCAAGCTTAGTGTTACAGCGTCCCGTTGCCTGCATGTAATTAAACATTACACGTTAGCAATAAAACTGAACCATTTATTAACATGTACCATATGGACACACTGAGAAAAACAATCAAAAAGGCGCTAAATGGTGGTGAGGTTCAAAAGGGATGCCTGAGAGTGCTACAGCAACCGCAAGTCAACAAAAACATCACAGTTGTCAATTCTGCGTCGAAATATCCTAACGCATGCTATAGACAGTTTAAAGAAAAGTTCGGGTGCACAGCATTAAATTAGCTTCTACACAAATTTAGTCAAAATAATTTTGAAAAATTACATGCAGTAGATTTGGATTGATTTTAAATTATTCATCTTGTTAAGATGGCTTTCTTTTGCCCTGTAATAGGTACTGTGACTTTCAGAGTGCTTTCACAACATACAGATTTTGCTGTTTGGTTTCTTATTGCACATTATTAAATAAAGAAATAAATGTTGGCGTTGGGCGTGTAGATCGTAAATTCATTTAGCTTTCATTCATTGGTCAGAATTGATCAAAGAATGACACGTTCCACTTTTTATCCATTTTCTAGTTACATTGAATGTCATGGAACAGCCTAGAAAAATTCCACTATATTGCGGAAGAATTCACCACATCAACGATTAAACGTTTTTTAATCCATTTTTTAAACCATGGATTAACACCTTCTGACCAGAATCATCCACATTTAACACCCTGTATTATTTTTGGTTAAACTTCAAGAAATGGGTTCCAGTGAAATGAGAAATGTTTGTAACTTTTTATATTACTGGGAAAAAAAACTGGAAAAGTTTAATGTGGATCACTCTACATGTTACTCTAACTCAGATATATCGGCACATTTGCCGTTTCTGCTGAATCGCCTTTACGGCAGTAAACCCAGGGATCAACAGAATTGGCCCCGCCCACTTGATGGTCCAAGACACTTACTCTTTCTCCCTGTATGCCTGGTGCTCCCGGTGCTCCTGGGGGTCCAATAAATCCCTTCGTATGAGGAAGAGAGAAGGAAATAAACACATGAGCATTCGATCAGGTCTAGATATAAAACAGCACTTTGTAAAAACTTTATAAATTGTATTAACAGAAGATGTTAATATTTCCGCTCATTAATTCTAAAATATTCTTTTTGGCTCTTTCTTGGTGTGTAGGATGAGCGCATGACCTGAGAACACCTGGTACACTGCACACACACACACACACACACACACACACACACACACAATATTCTGTCAATGATAAAGAGCTGCCTGAGGCATTCTGGGATGTGCTCCCGCTTTAGGTGCATATAGGAAGGCCCAGGAGCGCATGCTGCCATGCCTTAAATATTTCCTTCTGTTTTTTACAGAGTTGAGATTTGGGAAAATGCTGTGGATGATACACAACACGTACAAATGGGACACAATCAGGCTGCTAGTCCGATGGAAGTGAATAAAAATACGAGGAGATGTCGGAGGAGGCTCCAGTTCCAGTTCATCCCAAAAGGTGTTCAGTGGGGTTGAGGTAAGGGCTCTGTGCAGGACACTCCAATACAGTTCTTCCACTCCAACCTTAACCTGAACACCATGTCTTCATGGAGCTGCTTTGTGCACTTTTGTCATGCTGGTTTCCAGTGAAGGGAAACTGTAAC
The DNA here is from genome assembly GCA_030068355.1 of Notoglanidium maculatum. Taxonomy (NCBI): domain Eukaryota; kingdom Metazoa; phylum Chordata; class Actinopteri; order Siluriformes; family Auchenoglanididae; genus Notoglanidium; species Notoglanidium maculatum. The sequence continues at coordinate 20,401,414 of JAQQZX010000015.1, read as the reverse complement.
GCTACACTGTACAAAGACATTCTACACAATTGTGAGCTTCAGACTTTGTGGCAACAGTTTGGAGAAGAAACACATGTATGATGTATGTACGATGCTCAGAGGTGCACAAACTTTTGCTCATATTATATGCATACACTACCAGTCAAAAGTTTGGACACACCTTTTAATGCAATGTTTTTCTTTATTTGTATGACTTTAAAAGAGACTGGATAATGATGGACTGTTGTTTCTCTTTACTTAGTTGAG
>JAQQZX010000015.1:20388014-20399430 GCA_030068355.1 Notoglanidium maculatum | reverse complement strand
TAGTTTTGATGTATTCAGTAATGTTTTACAACGTAGAAAGCAAAAAAAAGAAAGAAAAACCTATGAAAAAGAGTAGGGGTGTCCAAACTTTTGACCGGTAGTGTATATATTCTAACACTATATCATCATCTTGCTTGATTTAACACACACATCTAAACAAAAATGAATAGAGAGCGGTTGTGCTCACATTGACACCTTTAGGGCCTGCATTTCCCTCTGGGCCTGCCTGTCCCTGAAAGAGAGCACAGATCAATATCACACACACACACACACACACACACACATATGAATACACAGTTAATTACACTCAGCTCAGTTAAACATGATTCAGTGCTTCAATATGAAGTTATAACCCTGAAACCTAAAGTTACAGCTTCCATAAACAAATGTCTCCTCACAGAACACTTCAATATTAATGATATTAATAATAATAATAATAATAATAGTAGAAATGATTTTGTCCACTTTGTCTACTGGTTCACTGTATTAAAGGATCCTGTCCTGGATTCCTTTCCTTTACACATTACTCCCTTCCCAAGATGGAATTCTGGGTATATAGTTTCTCTTTAGTGGATCTTGGTCACTGCACCTGCCTGCCAGGGTAACCTGCCGCCCCGACCATGCCCGGCAATCCTGGCAAACCCTGTGGAGGAGAGAGTGACAGAGACAGAGAAGGAGAGAGAAGGGGAATGTGAGAACACGGCCATGCCAGCGGAGGAATAGAACAGCTATTGTTCTCGACGGCACCCCGATCCGCTGGCCGGCCGAATTCTCCTCACCCCGGCCCTGGCTGTGGCCCAGGATCAAGTCCTTTCACGTCTGACTCTGCTTCTGCTCGTATAAATTCCCACACATACTATTCTCTACTGACACTTAGTTGAGGTGAAATAAATGTTTGGAGTGGTGATGTGAGGTGCTTTCCCAGAGGCTTTGTTTGACTAACTTTAATTCTTCATCAGACCGAGTGAGAATGCAGTTCCGTCTTTGTACACCGTCAGGGCTTCTGCATCAGTAAAAGTAACAAAAGGCTCTCGTTAATCTCACCAAGCTACTCTCAGGTTTGTTTTGAATTGGCAGGGGTGTGGCTTATCTCGAATTTTCTGTATATCGGTGAAGCAGTTCAACACAACATCACTTCCTGTTTCAGAAGGAAACGTGTCAAAATACTGAAACCGTTTTATGAACCGAAGTGATGGAGCTGAGGTTGAGGAACTGAGACAGCCAGATTTTTACATCCCAGGGTTTTTTCGGTGTTTCTGGGTCAAAACAGTAAGGTTACAGGCTGCATACCTGTTCTCCTGGCTGACCCGGTGGTCCTGGATAGCCTTTGGGACCCTGTAAAAGAGAACCAAAGCAAATGATGAGAAACATAAAAGTGTGTGTGTGTGAGAGAGAGAGACAGAGAGAGATCACCTTGTTCTCATTCCTCTCAAGTGTTCTCTTTTCTCAGTCCAGCCACATTTTTGGGGATTTTGTTGCCTTAGGTTCCCAACACCCCCCCTCACGTAGATAAGGCTAATACCCTTTAAGAATTCTCTCCAAACTGTCAAATCCTTTCAAGCCTTTCCCCTTCAGAGAGCTACACCTAGCATTACACACAGGAGACAAGTCACAACAGCGAAAGAGACGGGAGGGCAAAAGAACATGCTGCAGAACCCTGCTGCCTCCTTCTGCTCAGACTGAGGCTGCTGATGAACCTGCCGGGTTTGTTCTTGTTTCTGTCACGAAACGTCCAGATTACATGACGAAGATCCTCGAACAAAAGATGTTTAATGATTTAAAACAATCGCTAAGCACTGATCCGGAAAACAGAGACGTCCTTCTGCGTGAGCTTGACATAAAGGAGACGTTTGGGTTATGGTTCATTGTCACTGGCACATTTCTAGCTGTCCCATGAGTGTTACAGCAGCACTGACATTTCCATCAGAACTTTCCCACACTGTCATCAGGGGTCCTGAATCATGACATCGTTCATCCATTTCAATTCATGAGAAAATAATTATATAACTATATGTGATTTTTATCTTCATAACTCACCTAATCCACTTAAATAATTAATCCGAGCATGCTTCTAATTTCAGCTAGCCTGTGACAGCCCTTAGGTGGTGTAGCACGTTAAAATGCAGAGGAATGGAGAATTCAGAGAGCGTTGGAAGATTTTGGCCTTTCACCCTGAACCCTGACAACATGGTGGTGCTCCAGGGTTATTTATGCCTAACCGAGCTGCGGTATGCAGGACTATTTCTGTTCACGGTCATCTGGAGAGACGTGCCCATAACCGCGGCACGTAACCTTACATTTTAGATGAAAGTATCAGCGACTACGGTTGCAAGATAGATAATAATAAAAAGGGCCATCAACTATGGATTACTGCAGTCAGCGGCAACACTTAGACCTGACAAATAAGAGTCTCAAAGGTATGAAGAATATCAGAACGCCATATGGTTTGGTGGAAAAGGGTGGTCTGATTCGGTGAGCGTCTGAGTGAAAAGCGAGGTAAAATTCATCGAGGATTCTTGGTGAACCATGTCATCACTTCACAAGCAGAAAACCAGAAATCACTTTTCATCTCCTGTCATCTTCACGTCTATCCTCCTAAATCCTCTTCAGATGTGGAGATGTGGAGATGTGGGAGCAGGACAGGGGGCTAAAGGGAAGTTCTGCATCATCATTGTCTTTTAGCTATAGCAAAAACGTCTCAAGATTTTAAATTGGACCAATTTGAGAAGTTTCCCTTTTAATTTTTTAAGAACTCGTCATTCAGCCAGAAGATACTGGAGTTACAAAATTCTGGATTCTGATTGGCCAGAAGATGGTGATTAATCTTCTATAGCAGGAGCTCTGACAGAACCGCTCGTTCTGATACGTTATCGTTTCTATAGTAACAGCTCACTCCCATAAAAGGATTAATATCATTTTTTGAACACGTACTGGAGTCTCCAGTGTCAGCGTTTTGTAACGATCAGTGGTAAAAGTTTTCAGGACATGCTTTGTGGTTTCTTGATGACGTAACAACATGCTTTTTTTCTTAATAACATCAGAATACAGCTAAAAGAGAGAATGGTGTCATTCCCGATTCAACGACGTTCCGCAACGTTAAATCTAGATATAAATCGATAAAGAGTATGACGTGACGTTCTTTTCCAAATTAAAAAATATATATATATGTGGAACATTGCTATGCTATAAGAGGAAAAAAACACTTTTTGGGAAAATATTCAACCTTGCCGTGGTACCAGAATCTCTGCTTCACATCTTTCCACTCTGGTGTTGGATATTTTCCTAAATTAGCACATCCCGAATGCTTCTTTCCTTACTTATGCTCACGATCGTACCAACAGCGGACAGATTCTGTCCTCTTCTGCCAGGAAACTCCTAAACCTTTTCGAAGCAAACTGTATTATTAGGATGTTCGTTGCTTACAGACGGAAATACGCTTTTGTTGCTATCGCTCATCTCTGGCTCCGTCTCTCGCTCTGTAAAGCCGTCGTGTCAGAAGGACGCCGTTAAAACATGACCTCTGATGTTGTGAGGCGTGTGACAGGAACTTTCTGCCAGTGTGTAACTCTATCCTGCTGAGGGAAGCCAAGCAGCAGTGATGGAAGCTGTAACAGACACTAACCACTGTCTAGTACAGGAAAGCGCAGTGAAACATCTACTTTTAGATCAGATATCTGAGGTGTGGGAAGCACACGGAAGCCCATCAAACCCATCACCTCTGGGATGAGCCGGGATGGGTGAAGAGGAACTTACCACTGGACCTGGAAAACCTTTGAGACCTGGTGGACCAGGTGGTCCTCTCCCACCCTGCGCAAAGGAAACACGAGATTAGCCTAGAATATTCCAGAACCAGATTCCACAATGAAGCAGGACTGGAAAAATTGAGGTGTTAAGGAAATGACAGAGATACTGGTTAACGAGTTCTGGAGAAAAAATGGACCATCGTGGAAGCAGTGATTAATTCAACATGAACTCGTGTTCTGAGCTTCTGAGAAAAGAACCAAAGTAGCACTGAGAGTTCAGCAGATCATCAGAAGGTGCCGAGAACAGAATGAGGAAAAGGTGACGGTGAATCCTGGACACTGGTTAGTTTGTGGTAGAGGAATGAAAAGCAGTCAGCTGATCTCAGAGCAGTGATTTTGTTACCTTTTCTCCTTTCGTGGCCTGACCTGGAGACAGCCCGGGGTCACCTTTTACACCCTGAAGCAACAAAACATCATCTCAGTTCACTTTTCATGGCAAACCATTTTGAAATGAACTGTGAAACAACTGATTAGATTCGGTTCATGAAATAATTCATTACATTCATTAATTCATTAAATTAGTCTCAGAACGGGCCTGATAACTCAGTAAGTTATGTAAATGACTGAAATAAGAAAATCAATACAAAGCTCGCAGCTTGTAGCGATGCCCGTTCAGGTACGATTAAAGACTAAATGACTGTTTACAGCTGCTATAACGTGTTACTCTAACAAACCTGTTTCATGTAAGTAATACAACATTAAATGTTAAATGATAGAAATTCTTTAAATAATAAGAATGGTAACTGTTGGCAAATGGTAAATAATTTAAAAATAATCTAATCTACAGTGATAATCAATCTAGATTAGATACAATGTAATCACATCACATCAGGCTGCAGCTCATCACCTCCTCGCTGATTATTTTCCTATAACAACATGCCATGCTGTTTAATTCTTTGAGATGTACCAACTTAAACTCTGTCACTGCGGGATAAGATTAGTAACTCCAACCCACATAATATGAAGCCGTCGTTGATTATTTTCCTATAACAGCACACACTTTATACTTTACTTCTGCTCACGACACCTTTATAACCTCACCTAGGAATGGGAACTGGAAATACAGACTAAATCCTAAACACTTTAAAGCCTCTGCTTGCTTTCCCATCATCATTTTTCATTTTTAAAAAGTTTCAGGTGATGTTAACGCCCCAATTCTCCAATCACTACTTCAGAGTTTAAAAAAGCTTCCTGTAACCATTTTCACTTGGGATGCTTCGTGTTAGTGACATCATGGCTTATGATTTCAGGTAACGCTATGACACCTCCGTGGAAAAAAAGAAAAGAAAAAAGATTTATTCCTATGAGGCGGTGTGGCCATATATTAATATTCTAATCAATGCTTTCATGATACACTTTCCTGAAATGTCACAGATTTAATATAAATGAAATATACTCTCTAGCAAGCAGTGCATTTAATTTTGAAATCGTGTACCGATTTTTAAAATATTGTTTTCAATCCTTTAAGTCATTGATTTTTGTACACAATGTATAAATAACTAATCGATTAAAAAATTAAAAGAAAAAAATGTACAAAGAGGTATAATTGCTTTTAATACAACATACGACTGTTTCCTTCAACGTTTTTTTTTTATTCTATCGTGATCCTGTATCACAGGAATATTGTATCTGTGAGTATCATGATGTGATATTTTATGATGTGAAGCTGTAACTCTGATAATCCTGCATCATAAATTTTGCCGTGAAGGATTTGTAGCAGAGGAAGTGAACATCTCACAGCTACGGTTTCTAATCCGGTCGCGTCTGGCTAAATAAAGCCGTTTCTCCTTTTTGGTCACCTCTCCATTCTCAACATGCCGAGCTGAAACGGGACGACGAGGTCTGGAAACAGAAGAAACAACTGCTCGATCCAAGGTCTCACAAATAGAGACCAAGTTTTACGTCCAAAAACAACAGGATTTTACCATACAGGTCTTTAAAATGAGCCACGTTTTTAGTTACAAATATTCTCTGAAAAAATTCAACTCTCCTTCCTGTTGTTTAACATTTTCCTTTTTTGGTGAAATATTGAGCAGATGTTTTTAATTAAAAAAAGGACGAACGCAACTTAGCAACGTGACGAATCATCCTTGTTTTCTGTAGCTTTGCTAGCATGATATTAAGAGCTAGCAAAAAACTGGCTTTTTTAAGAAAATCTTTACCTTATCAAGGGTAAGGAAATATTTCCCAAAATACAATTGTGAAGGAAATATTGAAATCTTTTGATCAGAATGAAAGGGTTGTTTCTCAGGAGCAAAGATGATCAAACAGCAACAATGTCAGAGTTAGCGTGCCTTTAGCATGGATGCTAGTTAACCACACTTTGTCTATTTGCAAACTCCTTTAATCCTGTCACTCATTTAAAAGCTAAATGTCAGGACCCTTGACATTGTTGCCTGAACTGGTTTAACACTCTGCTTAAAGGCATATTTTTGTATACGGTAGTGTTAAAAAAATGACTCAAACTAAAGCAGAGCTCAGCTAGCATGTCATTTTTCAGCTAGCACCTAACCGGCTATGTGTTGATGCCATGAAAAGCTCCAGCTGTAGAAAGTTCTGTGTTAGTTTCACACTCTAAAAATATGTCAACAGCCCTGAGAGCAGATGTCAGCTGTTTTATGGTTCCAGTGCGTTTTTATAACACACCCCAGCGTAACGTCTTTACAGCTTTCAGCACCCCATATGCCCCGGCTCTTTATCTCTACTTTTAGCGCACAGGATGGAGGGATCAGCGATGGGAGCCCGGGAGAGACGAGCGATGACTCATCTCAGAGCTACAGCTGCGGGTGAAGATGCTCCATCGTATCCACTGAATGCGAGAGGCTTTCTCGGCTCCCGGGTGGAAGAGCAAACCCCAAGCCGACGCTTAGCCCACTCATGTACCGAGAAGCAGCACATTTTTAGGGCCGTTTGACAGAGAAAACAGTCATTTATCCTCCCACACTTACCACATGTGTTTATTCTATTATCAGCAAAGAGTAAGATTGTGGTATTTTTAAGCGAGAACAGAGAGCAGAACCCGGTTCAGCGAACGATCCGACGGTTTGGATCGACGCAAAAACCGAGGTGTAAACATGCCAGCAAGGTGATTTTCCTGTCACTCAAATGGTTCTTCTCTACATCCTCATCATCATCCAAGCATTTACAGTAGACTCGTTAACTTATGAATCAAAATTGTAAATCGTATTACATGAAGCCTAAGGTACATATAACATATAACCAAACCGTTAAAGATCAATAGTGAATTTACCTAATTAGCTAGCATTAGCCTCCTGTAATAAACAGTCAAGGAATAAAGCCTGGGACCGTTAGCTATCTTTATTATTAGAGTCAACAGACAATCTTCTATTTACTTTGCTTCCATTACATTAGCAACAAGCAGGTATGTAATATGTAACGCTGCACAAAAATTCATCTCAATTCATTTCTCCTCGTTATTCGCTGTGTCCAATGATGCTGGATCACATGACCTCACATGCCATCCTGAAGCTCGGTAAATCTACAGAGGAAAAAAGAGAGAATTTTAAAACGTCTGCTTGATGTTTCATTGTGTTCCGAGTGTTAATTTCCCAATTAGTAAACAAACGTAACTACGATGTGGGAGACACGGATCTAGCACAAAACTCGCATGACGCGTCTGATCACTCGATTCTTTTTACACTGAACTGATCAACACTGATTTTCACCCAAGTGGCGATGAACTGTTCTCAAAACACCTAAACATGATGTAAACTAATTATTTAAGTCAAACAGCTATTCAGTTAAATTTCCTTAAACTTTGGCGGAACACGCTGGCCTCTAACGGCACTAATGAATACCATGAAAACGCTAATAAACTGGCACAGAAGGATCACCGCCATGTCGAAAAGATATACGTGACATTCTGTACGAGTCTCAGCACATGCTCGAGAGCAAACAAATAAAAAACCTGCTGTCAGAATGGAAAATCAGTGATGTCGCTTTACCTGGAGGCTATACCATGGATGAGAAGGTTCGTGCGTATACCCATGCGTGTGTATGTGTATGTGTGTGTGTGTGAGGTACAAGGTTCACACACAGAAACAGAAGTCGAAACAAAGGTGCTCAGATTTTCCACCGGAATAAAAAAATGTCTGTTAGATATGAGTCATCGCTCCTGTTCTTGTTGATGGGCGAGTGAACATCTGGATCCTGATCTAATCACACCACTAGGTAAAGGAACACACATACACACACATGCATGCACACACACACGCACACACGTACACACACACACACACACACACACCCACACACACACACAAATACTTGTACTTCTATCTTTGTGAGGACACTCATTGACATATTGAATTCCCCAGACCTTTACCCTAAATTAAACCTTAATCATCACAACTAAACCCCCAGTCTCAACCCTGACCCTGACCTGTCTAACCTGAACACTTAACCCTCATACAGCCCTTTGAATAAGTGAGGACCAACCAAAATGTCCCCACTTTCCAAAAATGTCCTCACTTTTTTGGTTAAATACGTTTTTCAGTCTTCAATATGTAGCAAGTACACACACACGCACGCACGCACGCACGCACGCACGCACGCACGCACGCACGCTCGCACGCACACACACACACACACACACACACACACACACACACACACACACAGAGGATGGAAAGTGGAGCGCTATAGGAGAAATATGTGGTGAGGCAGAGAGATCTGCCAGCACACGCTGCCACACACATCAAAACATTGACTCTCGTCCAAGTTTGTAACATAACGTGCTATAAAAAAACGGTGTGTGTGTGTGTGTGTGTGTAAAGGTGTAGCTGCCGACAGGACAGGATAGAGCAGAGGAAGCTTCACAGCGAAAACAATAAATTCTCAACATCTTTACTCGAATATAAAGCAAACTCTGCAGTAGGAACACCTACAGCGTTAAAGAAACACGTCACGCTGAATTAATAAAGTTTTAACTCAACGCTCGTTCAGCACACAAACAAACTCATTCCTTAAGCCTTCCTAAGAGGCTCCCGACAGGAAACCCTTCACCTCCAGATAACGAGTTTGAATCCTGACAAAGCCAGGGGTCGAGAGATCAAAACCGGTCGTGCTGTTGGGGGGAGGGGCTTGCTGTCTCTCCCATGTCAATCACGCAGACGTTAATCAATCGTGGGCATCTGTGAGCTGCTGTATGTGGAAGAGGGCGGACAGAGCTTTCCTCCAAGTGTGTTACGCTGCCCTGAGATGCAGCATGAGCAGCAGATTAGCATTAGCATTCACTATCCACCCTCTTCTGCATACACGAGCTAAGAGAGGCCTATGATTGGCTAGTGTCTCAGTGATTGACATGGGAGAGAGAGGATGCGCCTCCCACCCAGTGAGCACGGACAGTTTTCGTTCCCGTGGACTTCGGTTGGCTGCGGCTGCGTCAGGATTTGAACTCGCGATCTCCAAGCGACAAGGCGAACAATTTTCAAAAGAAAGTTTTATTCTTGTCTTTTAAATCAATTCTACCTGACTTGACTTGACTCAGACATTGCTATAGAACTGTGTCCAAATACCGGAGCTGTTCATGAAGTCCCCTAAATCCTTTCTTTAATTGCAGTGCTAGTTCACAGCCTGCACAGACCTTCTATCATGTTATGGCCTATCGATGATCCCCAGCACGTTCTCCACAGATGTACGACTTCAGCGGCTGGGAAGTGGCCAGAGAATGAAATCGGAAGAGGGAGCGTGAGGGACTTTTAAACCAGGACACAAAAGGAAGCACACAGTGCTGCAGGCGGAGGGCTGACTAACCTCTCTGACGTTACAATCTATCATCTTCACCGGCCGGTGTTAATCCAGCTATAGTGTGTAATAATCAGAAATAGCAAAGAACGGCAATAAATTCCTAACACTTCTTATTTTTAGGCATCAAATTCAGACTCCACTGTATAGTTTCAGAGTTAGAATTTAATAAACAAAAGATTTTTTGTCTCTACTGAAGTGGATGCTATTGAGACGATCCTCAACACCTTTACAAGGTGATGTGAGACGTGAGGTGACAGCACACTGAGTGATGAACACCCGACGCATGCTGTCACAGGAAAATAATCAACACAATTCTTCTTACTGATCTCAGCACTGCCGCTCAGGAAAGTGGAGGAAAAAAATGTCTCGGAATTAAATAATCGCACCGTGATTAAAGTCCACGCTAAATCTGTTTGCTACGGTAGCTTGAGGAAGGGCCACGGCGTTCGGATGCTTAATCGTGGCCTCTTCATGAACATAAAATCCTCCTTTATGTGTTTACACCGCAGTGTTTAACAGTGAGTGAGTCACACCAGAGCTCTGAGGACCCCCCACCCACAAACACACACTTCCTCTCTACATCTCATCTCACATCATCTCTCCCAGGATGAATGAACATTTACACCCACATCTCCAGCTACCGGCCAACACTCATTCACACACACACACACACACACACACACACACAGAAATGGTGTGTTCTTCTTTTTCACACTGATATACAGTATGTATACCAGGAAATTAGGAATAAACCACTCTGTGCCACATGTTTTAGTAACTAATCTACGACAGGGTGCTGTGATGATGCCGTGTTTCGGTTCTGAATAATAGAACATTTTTTTTAACATATTAAAGAAAAAAAGTACTTTTTATCTGTTTATAGTTACAGTTAATGTTGAGAAATGAGTTGTCACTGACGTTATAGCAGCTATAAACAGTCGCACCCACACCAGCCTCTCTTTATTCTCTCTCTTCAAGTTAATAAAACAACGTAGAAAACTCTTAAACGTAGCCACAGCTTTTCCAAAGCGCCGACACTGGAGACGCCTGACATACACGTTAAACACACCTTACTACCCTCTTACAGAAAACTTCATCGTACGCATGATTACACACCGTTTCTAATCTGTTTCTTATCAGGGGTGTAAGAAGATCTCGATACCCTTGAGTATCATGACGTTATGATTTGCAAGACCGTATCGATTCCCAAAAACACTGTATTGATTTATTAATAGTTTAAATGCAAAGATTCACAGCAGGCAGTGGTTCACTTTATGTTGTGTTTAAACACTTCACTTCCACTTCAACCGAACACTGAGACAGGAAGTAGCCCAAGGGCTCACCGCTAACGTTAGCATTAGCGATCCTAACTGATTAGCCCAGACCTTGAACTGTAGCTTGAAAGCATTTGCAAATAAACATGACAACTCTGGTTTTTATCTGCTATCCGCTAGCATTAGCATGGAGCTGTGTTGTTATTAGACTGTAAACCTGAAGCTGTAACGGGGGATGGGAGGACCAGAATTCCTAGCCATGCATCTGCTAGCGAGCTCGGAACTATTCCTCAAACACACACACGCCTGGAGAATTTGAGCTCCGGCTTCTTCCTTCTGGAAATTAGCATTAGCGTTTCAGGAACCACACACACTTTATCATGTCCAGGAACCAATCACTGTGAAGTTAATGGCCTTGTGTTTGAAGTCTCACCTTGGGGCCAGATAATCCAGGAGGTCCAGGAATCCCATGAGGACCAGGAGAACCCTGCAGGTGAGAGAGAGAGAGAGAGAGGGAGAAGGAGAGATACGGAGAGGGAGAGTGAGAGAGAGAGGGGGGGATAGGGGGGA
>JAQQZX010000015.1:20370753-20385753 GCA_030068355.1 Notoglanidium maculatum | reverse complement strand
CGATGTGTTCGGTGCCGCTGATTTCTTGCTCGGTGCTGTTTTTCATTATTTCTGTGAGCTGTTAACGGTTGTGTGTCGTGCCGACGTCACGGAGGGGATTATGGGTATTGCTAGCACAGTTACACAGAATGGAGTTTAATAGGATACAGACATGTAACAAATACCTCAGATGTAAGCGATAACGCTCTCGTTTCGCTGTTAGCCCCCAAACACAAAACAACACGAGCTTTTCTTCACTCACCATTTTCAGTAACGTTCACCACAGAGTTCAATCGTATGCAAATTAGGTGATGACGCTGTAACGAAACGCCAAACGTGAACGTATGAATGCTCAGGCGCTTCGATGGTCCGTGCGGTCTAAAGTCCCTACCCGGAAGACGAGCTCTCCTGAGACATCGCGAAGACACGTAGCTGAGATGAACGGTGCCTCTGGTGAGCGTACGACGCTAATACAGTTAGAATACGTCACTAATCTGCAAATCCGCTCGACAGTACACGTGTCACGTGATAAACTACAAGTGATACGATGGATTTGACAGACAAGTGCGGCATTTTCGGGCCTCGGGCTTGTCTCCGTCACTAGAACCTCGTGTTGTCTGTCTACGGATCATAAATGTGACATTTGCTAGATATACTAACAGACACCTCACGTCTGCACCTACACGTTACTGCGATACACACTCTCTGCACTGAGACAGGTGACGCTGTGAACTCATCATGGCTCTAGCTGGGAGTTATTTTACACCGCATTGTGTCACAGCTCGCACGACAGCAATGAGCTCAGCTTGTGGGCTAAATGTGTGTGTGTACTAGCATGCCACAGGAATGCATGCTCTCATGCACATCTGTAACACCCTCGTCTCCTTCTCTTTGTGTCTCACACACACACACACACACACACAAGGAAGTGTTTGAGATCTTTATATATCGAGTTTAAAAAAACGAGTGTGATGTTAGAATAAAAAAAATGGTTGTCTGGTTGTGAGCTCTGCCAGACGCTTACTGGTGAAGTGTGGGAACCTAAACACGCTCCTCACGGCTCCTCTCTATCTGATGGAGCAGATGTTCCTCAGCACACTCGCACAAACACTCAGTGTGTGTCATGTGTCTTTTTTTCCCACTTGAACCCTCGATTGCCTTCATAACAGCACCGATCCAAACCACGTGAGAGTTTCAGGGTTTTTTTTTGTTGTTGTCCAAACTGGGTGTTAATTAGAGCCGACAGAGATGACGTTAATGAGGTCGGTTTTAGTGCTTTAAGTGAAATTATTTTATAAATCTGCTGAAAAATCTGGAATTTATTCATAATAAATCTCTCTTCACTGTCCCCTATACTGGAAAGTGGTGCACTATATACAGTCAGCTCCAGAATTATTGGCACCCTTGGTAAAGATCAGCAAAAAGAGGAAAAACTGGCTTTGGGGTTCATTAGTTAATGTCACACTGAAGTAAGGAATAAAACACTTCAGGATAGAAAAATAATCAACCAAGGGTTAGGTGTGGTATCCCTCCGAAGTGGATGACTTTCCTAGACGAGCTCGACCCGAAGTGTTTTACTCTCCTTACACCACGGCAGTTTCCCAGGATAATTTTGACATTTTTTTATGTAAAAAATCACGTTATCCGTTTAAAATGTTGCGAAACGTCCATGAAACTGTTTATTTACATTATACGTAAAACTGCAGCTTACACGCTCCATCTATAAATGTTAAATAAACATCTCGTTACGGATTATTTTAAACCGTCAAGCCCTTGTGTAAGTTGTTAGCAAGGTATTAGAACGAGCGCTTTCATATAAACCTGCAGTCGACGTCTTTAATGTAATTAAACACAACACAACAAAACAAACGCGAGGATGAAAACTTACCCGTGGTCCTCTCTTTCCAGCTGGCCCGGGGAGACCGGGGGGACCGGGAGAACCCTGCAAGACAACAGAGGCATGAGACGAGAGCGAGAAAACCCAAAAACGAGCCAGCAGTCACTTTTATTACAACATACAATAGTCTGCTTGGGGAAACAAGATGCACTGCGTAAGTGAAGCCTCATGTTTTCCGAGCCAAGTCGGTGTTTCTCTCGCTCTTCCAGGAGGAAAACATGCCTGTGATCCGTAAACAAGCCCCCATCCCACACACACACACACACACGCACACACACACACACACACACACACACACACACACACACACACACGCACACACACCAGGCTGCAGACATGTCTGCTTCGCTCATCACTACACTTAATTAACCCGTCTCCTGTCCAGCACTGGACTGCAGCTGAAACCTGAGCGCCTATGAAACACTCGCTTTTATGCAGGAGTTTAATATCCGGGAAAAGGGTCATCAATATCAATGTCGTGGAAATTTCCACAAATAATATTCGAAAGGCTTATGTATGAACAGGATCTGATATATTACCTGAAAACACAAGCCTGTCGAATTCAGTAAAAACGCTGAGTACTGCAGTGCTGTGTGTGTGCGTGACCTGAAACCAGGTGTGTGTGATCAGTACTCAGGTGAGTGTTGGGATTCGGAGTCTGGGAAATGAAGTTCAACCCACAGACGTCCCATCATGCCTTTGTGAGAACCGTGTTTACTGACAAAGTATCTTTTACTCAACCAAGCGATAAACAGACATCTTTCATCCCTAAACACTAAAACGTAGCCTTAAAATCCAGTTAACGCTGCTTTAATGTTAGTAAGTCTTCTCATAGCAATTTGTGTATCAAGTAAAAATGGTTGAGCAGGTTCTGGGTTTTTTTCTCCTATTGGACACAAGTGATCTCTCCACTGTCTCATCTGTCCAAGTTTGTTACTATGTTTTAATCTTGAAACACCAACATTTCTGGTGCTGATGCCATCCAGTGCAGTCCGTTTCGATCCACAGATCACAGCAGCTTTTACACCAGCGTCAGTACGAACACGAGATGTGAATCGGATTACCTTGAAGGCAAGAGCAAATGAGCGTCAATCGTAAAGACATGGAGTTCTACGTAGATGACGCGTAACATGTTGATCAGCGATGTCGAATTCTTAATTCTGGTCACTTAAAACGGGTCGAATTTTCTAACAGGAGATGCAAATCACAGGTTTATATTAATGCGCTGATTCATAGCTGATTTCTATAGTAACCGCTCACTTGTACGGCGGAGACTCCCGATTTAAATGGTTGCAGATCTTGATTTTCTGTGTTTTTTGTCTGATGAACTCCAAGAGAGAGAATAAAGAGGCTGGTGAGGGAACGAGGGAACTCCTTCCACTTTTTCCTGTCCTCCGCATCTTGCTCTGTTACACCAGCTACCTGCAAGTCCTCTCTCACCACATCCATAAATCTCCTCTTAGGCCTTCCTCATTTCCTCTTTCCTGGCAGGATTTTTTCCATCTCAATTTTTACAACATCATCATATTTCAAAAAGTAGAAACTGGAACTATGAGATTGCCTTTTTAGAGGCGTCTATAATAAGGAACGTTACAGTACAGCTCTGTCCTTAAACGCTACCTTCGAAACAGGACACACATTGTCTCTTAAGGCCAAGAGCAACAATCTACTGTTCCAAAACGCTGCTTCCACTTTGAGCTTTTTCTGGCAGGCGACCACGGAAACGTCCCCATGAAGCACTGAATTAAATCTGCATTGACACTGCGCTCGTTACAGAGATACGTCTGAAGCTGGAATAAAGCCGCAGACTCGTAATATAGAAACGATTCGTTTACTTTTAACACAAACCGACTTGCGCACTGACAAAGACAGGGTGATGTGATGAAGCGGAGTTACTGCTCCCACACCGAAAGCTGGTCATTTTCCCCAAACAGCACGTCCTAAAGTGTTTTATTCCTCTTATACCTCAGAAAACTGCTATTAATGAACCCTAGATATTAAAGAACAATACGTCATACTTTATTATCCACTTAGACGTTGTAGAACATTTGCAAAACAAGTTACTTCCTGTTCTCACTTATGTAATAGCAGCTATAAACAGTCGTTTACTCACCAGCCTCTTGTTATTCTGTCTTGATGTTTATAAGACAAAAAAAATAAAATCGCAGCTTAATCACGTTACTGAGAAACCGCAAAGAAGACGGAAAAACTCACAGTTCCGGCTTTACCTCCGACTGTTACTGTAGACTCCTTCATACGGGATGCAGAAACATCTCCTTAGAGAAAACGTCACCATAGAAACGTTGTTGCTTCATTACATTGTAAAAAGTTTCTCATTAACACTTCCTCACTTGCAGTCGATACAGGTACAGAAAATGGTAACTCGAGCATGAAAAACTTTAATATAATAAGGTAAAGCAACGAACTAACGCACACAATGAATTCCTTGGGATTCTGACCCTCACTTCTTTACTGTTCCAACGCTTTTACTTTTTATTTCCTTCCTGCATGTGGTTCCCATATAGCTGACTTTAATGGCTCGGATCAGACTAGAAAAATTTATACATAACATTTCCAGTGCGAATAAGGCATGAAATGCTTCATTATTTCTAATATTGTCTATTAAAGACAGTTTTCTATGTTTTGGTCATTTTTACACAGGAATTAGTTCAGTTCCACTGAAAATAGTAACTGTAATAGTATAGCAGCAATTGTGAGACTCTAACAAGAGATCAGGTGAAAGCCGCGTCAGAGACGGGTGCGAACGCAGGGCCGCTGACGCACACTGGGTGTCATTGATTGTCGTGATTTTGATTGTGATTTCTTTAAAATAACAATAACGGACAAAAAATACTGTATATTTAGAATTGTCCGGTGTAAATGATAGAATTGAGAGTTTCACTTTTAAATCTTTTATTTTCTAGACGTTATATACAGTAAAAGGGATGTTTTAATGCAACATGGCTGTTTTGATGGGAGTTTGTCAGTAAAACTAAATACTGTGATTCTTGTTTTGTATCTTAGAAATGTCTCCAAGCATCGTGACACTTTTTTAAAAACCCTACAAATGGCACATACAAGGATCACTGTGAATTTCATGTGGCAAGATTTATAGATTTTATATTCCACCGGGTGAATCTGAATCAGTCGACGAACTGAAATTGATTCTACAAAAGAATCGACTCGTTTAAATGAATCTCTTGTTAATATGGTCGAAATATCTAATCAGTGCAACACCAAATGTCAAGATTAGACATTATAATTTGACATTGCCTGCCTAGCACTACTCTGTGTGTGTGTGTGTGTGTGTGTGTGTGTGTGTGTGTGAGTGTAGGTGTAAACATCTGGAAAGAAAATTACTCCAACACCACAGCAGATATATTTCAGAGCCAGCTGTCTTCCTCAGTTTCACACACACACACACACACATGCACACACACACACACACACACACACACAGATAAACACACACATATACACACAGAAAGTGTGTGCTATGGAAAGTCTGAGGCATTGATTGTGCTTACAGCTCAAGGGATAACAAGAAATGAAGCAATAAATGTAATAAATTCATAGGGTTAATACAGTATGTGTGGGTTCAGACTCAGAGGTAATTTTCTGAATGGGTGTGAAATAAATGTGTGTGTGTGTGTGTGTGTTTGCCTAAAAAAAACTCACATTCAGTGGATTCTCTCACATAAAATACATCAACACAGCTGACACGTCTACAAGAACTTATTATTCCAAGCATTCATCAAATTCTAAAATATGAATAAAACATCACGGGACACACGTAACTCTCCTAATGTAAGTCATTAACCCTAGCTATGGTTTATTGCTAATGCCAATGTTAAGCTAGTATGACTGAAAGCATGTCTTAACTTTCCCCATTGACCTGGAATAGCCAACAAAGTCCAATGACAAACCACTGCACGTTTGTTTCCTTTGCCATGTTTAACAGAATAGGAAAGGAAGCCTTTACACTCTTTACAAGCATCCCATAATAACATGAGCCTCACTGCATACTTATGTGTAGAAATGTATCTTTATTTGCTCTTAATAATCTAGTAAGGTTTAATCATCTAGTTACGTAGAGTAGCACAGTTTCTGGCATTGCCACTGGTAATGCTACAGTTAGAGCTAGCAACAAGGGCATAGCCAAGGGGAGGCCAATGGCCTGAAGCCTAGCATGAAGCATGACAACCCAACTAAGATATTTCAACATTTCTGGGAAATTTTAAAGTTCAACGTATTGTTGTGCAAGATGTTATCATGTTGCGCAAGAACCAAAAAGCTAAATGGCCCCGCTGACCACAAGAAGCAGAGCAAACACTGGTCAACCTTTTTTACATTAACAACATTCATTATGTGGAGGCATAACATTAGATTTCTTTAGCTTTATTAGCTATCATTACCTAGCCATATTGAATTCATAACACCAGCTTACTTTAAAAAATGTAGCCTAATGTTATGTAAGTTCTGATTTGCTAGACAACAAACAGTGTTGCTTACAGGAGTGCACATATAGGGGACGCCTCATTTTGTCATTTTCTAAAGATTTAGGTCTGTATTTAGGCTGTCATGCCACTTCAATAACCGACTGGGAAAAATCTGGCCACTCCACTGCAAAAGATCTACCTCTCTAGATGGCAACCCAATAAATCTCTAGAGGCCAATCTAGGGTATCACTGGATCCAAACGATCTGTTTAGAAATCTCAGAGCATTCCCTGAACAAATCAGCTGTCCTTCCCTGCTGCCTGTGTTTCGGTTTCTCTAGCGGTGAAAAGGAAAGACGCTTGGACAAGGCTGTCCCTATTCTTAAATCAGCATCAAGAGCTGCCAAACATTTTTATTCATTTCTTCCCCTGATTCACTCTGGGAAGCTCTTAGAAATGCAGCCAAGTGCTCAAAGCTCTCCAAGAACGTCTAAAAAGAATTAGTTGGATATTTATGGTTTGCCGTTTGGCTCATTTTTCATGCACAACTTTGCTCCTGCTTGCCTTGGGAAGGTTTTACAAAACACCACTTTGACCTGCATGCACAAACACACATGAGCTGTGAAATGATGGCTGAGACACTCACCGGAGGACCTGGATCCCCTTTCAGACCATAAAATACATCATAGTCCAAAAAATAGTCTCCATCCTCAAATCCATAGTCATATCCGTATACCCCTGAGTCGTACGTCCGTTCCTCGCCATATTCCTCAAGGCGTTCCAGATGGGGGTTGTACCCTTGCTGCCTGTATAAGGTCGCACCGTTCAGCTTCATTTGAGGCTCTGAGAGATGTGGATATTTGGAGCCATTGTTGTCACTCAGCTGGTTCTTCCTGTGTTGAGAGATCAGGTTTGGAGTGGCCCGAGTGGCACGGGGTCTTCCCAGCAGCTGCTGAGCCTCAGTGCTGTTCCCCTCATAGGGTCTACCTCCACTTGGAGGGGTGCTCATAGTAGTTCTTGGAGTAAGATCTGGGGAGTGCGTTGACCTGAAGGGGCTTGGAGATGGACCAACAGTCCGAGTGGTACTCGATCTCAGTGTATTCCAAAAGGACGCTGTTGAAGGTTTAATTTTGCGTATAGAGTTCCTGAGTGTGGAGTTGGCTGCGCTTTGTGTGTGTGTTTCAGTGGGAGTAGGGGAGGTCACAGAGGATGTTATGGAAGGCAATGTGGAAGGGAATGGAGATCGGAAAGTGTCTGCCAGTCTGCAGTTTTTTTTAACGTAGTCACAGTAATGTGCTGCGACCTGCGCTGATGGATATATCTCCAGCTGGCACAGAGAGCCTTCAAACTGTGCCGCCCTGGAGTTCATCCTTCCGATGGCCACCCGGCCATTTGAGACCACCATTCTCGGCCTGGTCAGTGTCTCCTCACTGTAGTGTAGCCCCCCACATTGGGCAAAAAATGACACAGAGCGTGGATGCACTGACACCGCAAACGATTGCCACCGTCCGTCCTGCGCCTCGTAGCTGAAGTAGACAGACGCCTTGTCACCTGTGTACACCACCACCCGATTAGGCAGAAGCTGCAGACCAAACTGGAGCCGGTCCATTCCGTCCCACACACTGAACAGGAAGGCATTGGTGGCACGCTTGGAGTTGAGGCTCACTATCAGGGAAAACTCCTTCTCTATGCCTGCAGGAAGGACATTCACTACAGGGGCTTCAATCATGGCATCACGGTCCAGAGTTACCCCGACCCCAGAGGGAAGGATAGAGAGAGAAGAAATAAGGGGGAGTGAGGTCATCGTCCAAGCAGAGTGGGTGACGTCTCTGCGGCCGGACAGGCCCAGCTGGAGAATAAGATCCACACCTGAGAGACAAAAAGACAGCAAAAGAGACAATGAAAGAGTGATTTAGGTCCAGGCACGCATTTGATCTTTGCACACTGAACCACTTACAGAAATGCCACTGTGCTAGAAGCATGTTGTCCATAGAATAAATAACCCCTAGCATTTTTTGCCCGTGATTTCCCTTGATATGCTTTGGTATCTGCTGCTGATATAAATTTACCCCCAAGGCTTCACACAGCCGTTAGGAGCAGCTGTGGTCCAGATGAAGGGATGACAAAGATGAGCAAAAAGGAAAGTCCTTGGACTTTTACTTCAAGAAGTTACAGTTTACTTTACAGTTGCTTCAAGAACTGTTTTCACAAAGGTCTAAACTTCCTCTATACCATACCGATTTGGGTCCCAAAAACTTCTATTTGGACAATCTCACACAACAAGGTCTAGTAATTTATCCTAAACTGTGAACGTTTTCCCACATGCAGATAAACCTGGGAATGTTATAGCAATTTTTGAGGTCAGAGTGAGCTACAGAATAAGAATAATCACCGGATCAAAAAGCTGTTATAAGTCCAGAACTTCATTTGTACATGGAAGGTTAACTTATAAAGCAATGTTTCAAGTTCTATATATAAAAACATGTGGTAACTCTACATGTGGTGTCAGACTACAGCAGGTTTGAATTAGTGAAGCAGAGAAAATGAAGAAAATCCATGATTCCCTGTTTTCCAATGCAGTCTACTCAAAGATCGGTGAACATCTGAAACACAAATGACCCCACATGCTTGTATGAAAACTAGGAAACTGACCATTTTAAAATACAACAGAATTCTGGATGTCGCATCATATCTCAGTCTTACTCATAGTCCGGGAACTCAGGTCATGGATCCAGGATCTGTCCAGGATAAAACGCAAAAACAAAAAGAAACAGAGGACACTGGGTGCTTTCTACAAGAGTGAGTCAGCATTTTGGCCCATGTTTCTTTTCAGTAAAACAGCATGTATCTCTCTCAGAACAGGAAAGAACACAGGGATCGTGGGGAATGAGTTATCCGAGAAAACCGGTGTCTGGATTTGTAATGAAAATGCCTTGCCATGTTGCTGGACCTTTATGATCCCTGCTCTGACATGCTCAAGCTGTTCAAAAGCTCCTCTGTTTCCTGCCGGCTGCAGACATGCAGTGTGAGCCGGTCCAGTGCTTTCACCCCTACACCTTAGCCCAGATTTAATAAACATTTCAAACAAATAGTTTAGATCTCAGATTAGGTCTTCCCTTCAGCACAAGGATTAAATTCATCAATCTCAGCACCTAGTAATCCATTCTCCAGGTCATGGTGTTGGTGTTGTCTGGTACGACAAGGTGAACCATAGATACCAGTGACTTTCCTGATGCCGAGTCGCAGGCAAGTTGCGAAATATCTTCATGCTGTATTATAACAACAGACACACTCCTAGAACTAGGCTCACTGCTCTTCCCATCTCAGCAGGATCACTGCTCTTCCCATCTCAGCAGGATCACTGGTTTTCCCGTCCCAGAAGGATAACTGATTTTCCCATCTCAGCAGGATCACTGGTTTTCCCATCTCAGCAGGATCACTGGTTTTCCCATCTCAGCAGGATCACTGATTTTCCCATCTCAGTAGGATCACTGGTTTTCCCATCTCAGTAGGATCACTGGTTTTCCCATGGATAAGACTCTGATCAGACCTCAGTTTATCCTGGTGTCTACCGAAGGTAGTGGACCAAAGATCACCAGAGGCATGAAACATTTGCCTTTGCAGTAAATCAATTTATTTTGAATTCTACGGTATTGTTCACGTTGAAGCTGATAACTGAAAGGTTGGAACACTTTCTGAACTTTCCAAAGAACACTTAAAGAACCCAGTTCTCTCAGATCTAACTGAGGATGTTATTCGTTACTTTATCTTTATCTTAGCACTCATTTCAACACTTCGCCTCAAACCAGACATCAAAGCATCAGAGCTCATCTCCCAGGCAGGTTCCACATGGCCGACCCTATGAACTCTGACCTCAGGTATAAGTCGTCCAATACGTTTTTTCAGTGCTCCAAAGACATGGACCGAATTAAAGAGAAACCATGCAGCCCATAAAAACCACTTGGACATGACAAATGGGCCTCACTCGCTGACATTCTTCTAGGTTCTTAGAGACATTACTTCAATACAATTCCTAAATTGATATTCTTGATCTTCACTATCCAATGACTATTTTGTCAAATCGTCATTAAATCGTCATGCCCTTTCCTTCCTCCATCCCTTTCGCTCTATTTTTAGACTTTTATTTCTGAACTGAATGTTTTCTTTAAAAAAAATCTTTTTTTGTACAAATCTAAATGTTTAGTGTTACTGTTTTTTAGATTTGAACCAAATACGATCCAATTCTGTAACCAATGAAAAAAATTGAAACTGGATTCGGAGAACATTTTTAATTTTTTTGGAAGAGACTTTCTATTTATTTGATTATTTTTGTTAGGATTGATTTTATTATATTTATATTTTATTATAATTATTTATATTTGCAGTGGAAAGGTTTTTTGCATGTAACTGAACAAAAAAAATATTTAAAAAGCTACTTTAGTGTTTTTACATTTTAACTGGGTTTTTCCCTCCATTTTTTAAAGTGACATGATTTTAAGTCTTTGTTGTTTTATTAGAAAAATATCAAAAAGCGTAGTGATATCTGTATGGGTTTCAGTTTCAGCGTTAGTATCATGGTATCATGCCATGCCATCTTATTATTAGTGTTATTTTCATTAATATTTTCATTGCACATTAACTTTGCAACATCTGCCTTATCATCATTCACTATGTTTTATTGTTCATATAAACGTTAACGACCAAGTGGAAATTAAGGTTACATAAACAGTTTTTTTTTCTTGAAGAATAATGAGTTCTCACAGCCGGTTCGAGGTGGTCTTTATAAACAGTGCATTCCCTCACCGTTCCTACACACAGGCCTGAGGCTCTCCTCCGCTCCACTTCCTGTAACCCCTCTATCTCAGATCGTACACTCGTTAATGTGTTTGATGCAGAGCAGGAATTTCTCTCCGCTCAACGAGGAATCTGACGACCCGTGCAATCTTCGCCAATTTAAGCTGCTTTCTCAAGCTCCAGCTCATAGATACAGCCATTAAAAAAAAAAAATAGCATTCTGGTCACCCTTGAGCTTCTGAGGTTTAAATTAGTTATACTTTTCAGAAACAAGTAACAGCGGGTGCTTTTGTATGTCCCGACCAGTCAGGTCACGATTTAGGAGGAAAAGCAAGAAAAACTATCATGGAGGACAAAGTGCTGATGAAAAATGAGTCTTGCAGAGTTAGTGAGTGAATATGAGGAGATTAACGACATGCTGAATTGGAAATATTTCCAATATTCAAGTGTTGCTGCAACTAAAAATAACAGTGTATATTTTTGGGACATTCACTCACTTTAACTCAGTCAAGTTAAATAATCAGCTCAAATTCTCTTCCTCCAAAACACAGTGAAGACAAACACCCTCCTCATCATCACCCGAGTTACACCAATCCTTATTCCATCCGCATTACAGAGAACAGATTTATAATACATCTAATCTAGAGAGCAAGTTAGACTAGTTAGCTAGCTGATACTAACCAGGACTGGTTAAAGTGTTGTCCTTGGTTACAGCGCAAGTCTCTCTCCCTCTCTCTCTTTCTGTTTCTCTGTCTGTCTCCCTCCCCTCCCCGTCTATTAGTTGATCTGTCTGTCTGTTTTCCTCTCTCTCTCTCTCTCTCTCTCTCTCTCATTTTTTTCATGGATGAGGAAGCTGCTCTGCATTCAGGCTGCATTCTGCCTCACACAGAGCAAGAGCAGACACGCCGAGACAGCACAGGTGGAAGACAGAAGGACTTCATATCCTTTCATAAATGGACAACCTGACATCTTGGACTTTCTTGGTTTTTCCGTTCATTCATTTCAGTTTCACTGTTATTCACCTGCTCTGATTTTGATGATGAAGGATTAAAACCAGAAATAATACTATGGTAATCTCCGCTGTCATTAAAAAACTCACGTCCAGGCAGTGTAGTAAACACACACACAATCTCAGAGAGAGAGAGAGAGAGAGAGAGAGAGAGAGAGAGAGGAATACAAACAAACAGACCTAGTGACAGACAGACAGACAGACAGACAGACAGATCGCTCACCTTGCATTTGGGAATGTTCTGCAGAGAGCGTAGTGAAACATACTGACAGGAGCAGAAGGAGGGCTCTCCTAAAAAAAACAGGAAGACAGACCATTTTTTAAAAATTTCACAACAGTAAATTGATTTTATGACAGATTTCATTTGTTCCTTCTAAAATAAGGAAGAAGGCTATGTTCACATTACAAGATGGAAGTGACCCAAATCTACTGAAGCCCTGATACACAAGTTGTAAAAAACCAACAAAAAGAAGTGCTATGTTCATTAAGCTGTAAATGTCAGTGTAACAAACTCTTTACATTGAATTACTGTGTCGAGAAAGTCAAAATGATGAGATAACTCAAAATAATGACACAGAACTTCAACTACCATCCAAACCTTAAAAAATACGGCTGATATTTAACCAAGCTGTGTAGACACAAACACGAGAGTAAAGGCACCTAACACGCATGAATGTTTGGTCACAATGTCATCATTGTGTTGGCTGCAACTTGGGGGGGAAAATAGGAGGACTGGCAGTAATAACTGCAGAAATTCTTGCGCAGATCTCTTCATCAGGTCTTCACTGCTCTGATCATAAACAGCTGAATGCTGCAGTTAACCTCTGGAGCACATCATCCTGAAGGTGACGAAGGCTCGCTCTGCTGGCGCAGGCATTCTGTTATCACGAGGATATGACATTTCCCTGCCATAAAAATGCTTCATGAAGTGCGTTACTTAATGTCACACCAAGGCATTAGCATTAACCTCATAATCATATAATCAATCATCCAGGTTTCAATCTCTGACAACTGAGCCAATGATGAAGAGTCCGATAAAGGAAGGCTTAGTACACTAATCTGATGCTTTTTATACAATTTATTTAGGCCCACTAATCAGCACAGAGCTGTAACATGCCTGAAGCAACTCCTGATTAAATACTTTGGCAGCGGTAGATATTACAAGAAGCACATCCCAGTTCTCAGCCAGGAATCAATTCCTGATATGAGCTTCTGCCACGGCTTATTATTCAGTTATTCACCCTAAAGCACGCTATTCAGTACGGATTATTCCATTAGAGCAGTGATACTAATAGGAAAGGTGAGGAATTTGCATCTTTATCCGACATCGTGTCTTATGTTTAAGCGCTTAATGCCACAAAATGAAATCTTGAACTAATGATAACTACAGGAATGGAGCGTTCATCAGTGCTTGCTGCAACCTTTATAACACCTTCAGTCTGGGCTACACCTCATACAACTGGATTTCTTTACAATCTTTACAAATCTTCTAAACATAACAAGCAGTAATTACACTGGTTACGTTGGACGATAGCCAGCGAGCATTTATCATTTATCAGAACGCAAAAAAATGAATCGTGAATCGTTCGCAGGAGCGTTTATTCAGGAAAGGCGACGCTCATAAGATTCCAGTTAGCTCTGAAAAATGTTTGTGCTGTACAAGAGCTCCTGAGTGCGAGTAAATTTAAAGAGTATAAAGAGACTCCCTCGCTCTCTGCAGAAAAGCTTTGGTTTGGGCCAGATGCGTTCAGACTTTGTCCGAACCCTGGACTCACTTGGCACAAACCAAACAGTGTTTTATCACTAGCAGAACGGACCTTCATAGCAAATCTTCATAGCAAAGTGGGTTTGATGCGGCCTACAGCTGAGAGAAATGAAAACACGGAGCATTGCTTCAAAACACACAACGCAAACACAGCAGGGTGCTACTTGGTACATTCCTAGAACTTGTACTGGAAGCTAAGATTATCTTCATTATCTAATGAACACTGAAAAACCCTTAATGCACCATTTCTGGAAGCCAGTAAGCCTTATTTATCCAATGAATCCTTAACAAGCCACTGACGACCCGTTTTTGGAAACTAGGCGCACTTTATTATCCATTGAACCCTTGAAGAACCGCTTTTTAAACTACAAATTCTTAATTATCCAGAGAATCCCTTAAAGACCCATTTAAGAACCTTTTTGGAAGCTAAAAACCTTAAATATGCAATGGATCCTTTATAAGTCCCTTGAAGAATCCATTTTTGGAGGCCAGTAACCCTTATTTATTTAATGAATTCTTAACAAGCTATTGAAGAACCTTTTTTGGAAGCTGAGAACTTTTAATTATCCAGTGAACCCTTGAAGAACCCCATTTTGAAGGCCAACAACTCTTATTTATCCAGTGAGCTCTTAAAGAACCCTTAAAGAACCTTATTTTAAAGCTAATAACCCGTAATTATCTCATACACCCTTAAAGTACACTTGATCCCTTATTTATCCAAAATAAGGGATCAAGTTTGTTCTTTACCAACAATGACAATTTCTAATTGATTAAATTGCTGTGGTATCAGAGGAACAAAACACTTGGGAACATGCTGTTACTCGGAAATAATCAACATCAGGGTGATAACAGTAACTCTGCTTCATCACGCCACTCTGTTATTGGTTATTTTCCAATAATTACACAATATGGCGTGATTTACTCCTCACACATGAGCAAATAATGATTGCTGATTTTAAATTAATTTAAATGATAAATTTCAGTGGTACGATATTCAGAGCTGTGATCATTAAAACAGACAGCAGCATTCTGTCAATGTAGTCCACACACACCCACACACACACACACACACACACACACACACACACACACACACACACACACACACACACACACACA
>JAQQZX010000015.1:20354589-20368914 GCA_030068355.1 Notoglanidium maculatum | reverse complement strand
TTACTTTTACTCTATGTTTAATACCTTTGCAAAGCATTTAAAATACGTAATTAAAAATGTCCCACTTGTGGGACTAATAAAGGATTATCTTATCTTATCTTATCTTAATTGGACGTTAAGAACCGATGAAGGTTAATCAAAGATGTAACATGCAGCTTCCCAGAACTGGAAGAGTGCAACATGCGTTTCCATAAAAAGCTGATTTTGCAGTGTGTGTGTGTGTGTGTGTGTGTGTGTGTGTGTGTGTGTGTGTGTGTGTGTGCACTCACTTGACCACATCTTCATATCCCAGGATGTGAAACTCCTACACACCATATTGTTCCTTTTAGCCAAAGTAAGTTAAAGCACTGAGGAGATTCCCAGAATGCTCCATCTTACGTCTCTATTAACGTGTTTTATTTTTACAGGAACAAACAGAGAGCTCACCAACTGATCTGACGCTCAGTACCACGAATGATCAACAGATTTCAGAGTTCATCACCTGGGCATTCAAGCGTACTCTTCTAATCAGGCTTTCACACATGCTGGCTTTGTTTCCTCTGGAAAAAAGCACTAAATGCGCACGATAAATGCTTTTTGTCCTGACATGAAGGCAGTCATTGAAGTTCACACCGTAACCATGACAACGCTCTTCAGTCCTAGCTTGCGTCAGCTAACTAACCAGCGTAGCATGCTGTCTGGATTAGATTATGTAATAGTAATGCAGATGGAATAAAGGTTGAATGAGAAGGTTGTTTGCCGACTTGATTGTCGTGTACGGTTGGGAAACTCTCGAAAGAAAGTTATTTTTAGTTAGAGCATAGGAACATAGGAATATTGATGTTGAAATATTTTCCATGCAGCATTTGTAAAGCTCCTCATATTCGTGCACTAACACAACTCATTTTTCACCATTTTTTTAAGTCAGAACTCTAAACTACATTTTTTTTTTTCAAACTCAAACTCATTTGAACTACAAAGTGAGAAAAAAGTGGGACGCCTCCATGTCTGCATGTTGTTAGCAAAAAGCTAAACTGCTAACTGTGCATATTTTCCTCCTAAAAACAAAAGTCAGTGTTACAGATTTTAGAAGTGACTACGTCCGTCTGTGTAAAGACAAATCTCAGTGGAACTCAGTTAAAGCTAAGAAGTGCTGCTGTGTTTGCTTTGTTGCTGTGAGCAGACATGTTGATTTGATGTCACTTGCAGAGTTCAGAGCAGACATTAACGACTTTCCAGGGAGAAATTCTGCGTTTTCTTTGGTTCTGAAATTATGAGACATTGAAGTCTGAAGTTCTGAGATACGGGTTTTGGTCAAACACAGCGTCTTGTCCTCCATGTTGGTTTCTCTCACTTATCCACAGCCTAAGAGCTGATTGGTTGGGAAGTGAACACGCCCTCGGCATCAATCAACACTTTTCTAAAAACTTTTTTCAACTGTTCGAATCTACGCTGTGACTGAAACATGCTGACAGCAACACTTTTAAAAGTGGTCACTTCCTGTTGGATAACTTGTAGAAAGTTCCCTTGCACGAAGTGTAAACACTTTAAACTGCTTCATAGTCGAGGATTAGGCTTAAACCTAGTCTAGGAAATCAACCATTTGGGCAAACTGCAGACGGATCAGATCTTCTTCAGACGGCTTCTCACCTCGGGCTGAGAGTCTGGAGGTGTTCTGACAGCCTGAGTAAATATTTACTTGATCTACAGGAGAGTAAGAGAACAAATCTCTTTGAGTTAACTCACTCTCTCTCTCGCTCTCTCTCGCTGGCAGTGTGTTTAAGAGGCCTCCATGCAGAGATGACTCCAGCTGTTTGTTTCACACACTCTCATTACTGACGTTACATAAAAACACACTCCAACAGACACATGCTCATATTTCAATGAATATATAATAAGGAATAAAGCACCCAGTGTTGTGCGGTTTTAGGAAAATAATCAACAATGGCATGGTGCGATGAAGTGAAGGTGATTATTTTCCTATAACTGCCTGTCTTGAAGTGTTTTATTCCTCTTATACAACAGCAATCTGCCAACAATTACAATTTTATATGCCTTAAAGAATGCTGCGTCATGCTTTTTATCCATTTATATGTATATTAAGGTTGTGAAATAGCCACAAGACACAAGTTTGGCAGAATTATATCACATTGGCCCTTGAGTCTTTCAACTGGAGAGAGATGTTCATCCTATTTGGATGAGGAAGAATGATGAGCCGGTTTATCCAGCGTACACATGGATTTGTCGGAGGTTTATCTGTCAGTGGGTTTGGTTTGACCAGATGGAAACAGGCTTCACACTGCTATGAGGAATTTGTACGATTTAACCAGGTTCGTGAAGCAGACTCGTGCAGCTCATGCGTTAAAATTCAGTAAAAGGACGTGTTTTCTTCCACATGTACAGGCTTGTTAGCTGACAAATTTACAAGAATTAAATAAAAAACAAATAAATATTATACTCCATATCCGACTTGCACTCTCGTATCTCATTTGCACCAAAACCCATTGCCCTGTGTAAACCCCGTTTAAACCAAAACCCTGTTTCTTTAAAGAAAATCACCGGACAATAATCATTAATTATCCCATATCCACAGTCCCATATGCATTTTGTGACTATGATGGGATTAAATCAAGATCCAGCTGTGCA
This sequence comes from Notoglanidium maculatum, assembly GCA_030068355.1. NCBI lineage: Eukaryota > Metazoa > Chordata > Actinopteri > Siluriformes > Auchenoglanididae > Notoglanidium > Notoglanidium maculatum. The sequence continues at coordinate 20,366,289 of JAQQZX010000015.1, read as the reverse complement.
CAGAGTCCTGAAAACCATCTGGCAACCCTGTACAAATATTTTGACATCTCACTGCCATGTGAACCCATTCAGTGCGTCTATCACGGACTGCGCTTCCAGCTCAGGGAGCTTGTGTCATACGTGGCTGCAATAAAGTCCGACTTCGATGACACGTGATTAAGCAAGTGTTGCACAAGCAATGCCAAATAATAATAATAATAATAATAATAATAATAATAATAATAATAATAATAATAATAATATTACAAGAACATAAACAAAAATGATGATATAAATAAAACAAAATAAAAGTAGGACAATAATGCAAGAAGTACTTCAGTGAATGGCTGGGAAATTGAAGAGCAAAAGTTTTTACTCCCTACACTCTTAGAAATAAAGGTACTTTTCCTTGTCCTTGGAATGTTGTATTATCAGGGAGACTTGTTTGGTACTTTTACTGTATGTTTAATACCTTTGAAAATCATTTAAGATACATAATTGCATGTTAAGAACCGATGAAGGTTAATTAAAGGTGCAACATGCAGCTTCACAGGACTCAACATGTGTTTCCATAAAAAGCTGATTTTGCAGTGTGTGTGTGTGTGTGTGTGTGTGTGTCCTGCAGCATGTCTTTTACATAGTCCATGTTTGCCCACAAGAAGCAGAAATCACTGCAGCCAGCTACCAGCAGCAGAAGGAAAAGCACGCCGGGGTTTTACTCACGTTTGTGTAACGCGGCCGCCCCTTGTCCGTTGGGCTCCTAAATGCATTTGTATGCATTTGTCCGAGCAGCAGAGTCCTGGGTGAAAGCGGAATCGCGCGCCAGAGGAGACCCGGAGCGCGAGCCGGAGCTCGGTGGCGGCCGGTGCGGGTGACAAAAAAAACGCACGAGAGCCTCAAACTCTCCTCATTTTCCTCAAGACAGAAACTTGAGGTGCGCGTTCTCTCTCTCTCTCTCTCTCTCTCTCTCTCTCTCCGGAAAACTTTACACTCCCCTCCTAATCTCCTCTGCGTGTTAACGGCAATGAGGACGCGCGCGCGCCGGGATGTTCTCACTCGGTGTCGGTCTTGCGCGCACGTGCAAGGACCGGATCCGTAGTACAGTGAAGCCGGGGTTCGGTAATGCAGAAGCTCCTCCGGGAGGGAGGTGGGAAGGTCTGGGTCTGGGTCTCTCTCTCTCTCTCTCTCTCTCTCTGTGTAGCCCCGGGCAGTGGGTGCCGCACGTGCCTTGACTTGCGCTGTGCAGCAGTGGAGCCGCGCGCGCTCATCCCTGCCCCGAGCAATAATCGGTGTCGGGTTTCGCCGATTCACCGGCTTGTGACGTCACCGATCCGATCTCGAGCTCTTCTCCACGGTTACACCTTTAAACCAGATCCGAGCTGTGCGAATCTAATAGATAAACAGATTAGAAATAATGCTCAGTCAGCTCTTTACCCCATAACGGAACATATCGTGATATTTTGTTGATACTGGTATATCACAATAACGTCCACATTAAGGCCACTCCTAATCTAAGTCTGGACGGTGCGATTATATAAGATCAAGATCGTGATCAATTACATCAATTACAAGTGTTTATTCAAGATATCATGAATATCAGGATTTTTTTTAGTAAATTTTAAGGATAAACAAAGCAGCTGACGTGATGTTAACATTTTCTACTTAGTCTATTAAACTGTGAAATGGTAAAAAAAAAAAAAAAGAAGAAAAAAGTACAATTCTCTGTATAAGTAACAGAAACAGGCGTCTTTCCTCTGTTACAAAGCGCTGACACTGCCATCAGTGTTAAACATCTCCTAACAGAACACTTCACCATATCAACGTTGTTTTATGTTTATGTTGAGCGTTCCCTGTGCACGTCTGTGAATGAGCCGTTACTATAGAAACAATAATGTATTAGAACAAGTGCTTAATATACAGATGTGACTTGCAGCTGCACTGCTGTTCTAGAACATCAGACTCGAGAATCCCACACTACTGTGGTTATAAATAAAGTAATAAATGATATAAAGTGTGCTTCACTGCTGGCTGATATTGATAGGCGATATTTGGTAGACACATGTATCCAGAGTGACTTGTTAAGGACACGTAACACAGAGAATTGACATGTTAGCATGTAGTCAGGCTGCTGAAGAGACATTGTGCTTCAATCTCTGATCAGATTCCAAACACTCTTATAAAATAGACAAGTACTCTGCTTATGATGTCTGCTGTGACACCATGAGGTCAAAACCACAGCCCTTTAGGCCAAGGTCCAGGCTTCAAAGTGTCACTCAGCCATCGCACTGAGCTGCTAATAACTTCCACTTCAGCGAATTTGGCTCAAAATAGCGCCTTTGGTGCCGTGGGTCACCCTAATGACCCTCCTTATAAATCAGCTTGTACTGCTCTTCCTTTTATACAGCTAACACAAGCTGAGCTCTGGCGTGGGAGGATTTCCACTATAGATGGATTTTATGCTCTACGGACATTAGGACGTCCTGACCTTAATCACAAACTTTCATTAACGGATATCTGTGTGTATTCTTCAGAGTGTTTAATATACTGATTTCAGCGATTCCTGTGCCAACAGAGCCAAGTGCTTTTACAACAGTTTGACTCTTCAAAATGGCACAAAATCATATCAGACCTCCTGGACACCCTCTGAGCAGGTCTCAAACAGGTCCTGTAGTCTAACAACCCAAGTGTTCAATTCCTGGACTACCACCACCAGTTCAGTGCAGTCCAGTTCACCTGATTTAGTGTGAATTTGGTTCAGTTGAGTGACAAAGAGGAAGAAGTATCAAAATATGCACTTTAGGACCAGACGTAATATTTTATTGACGTCCATTGTTCTCACCCAGCGATCACAGCTTCTCTGAATCCGAAACAGCATTCCTGATGAGCGAGGTCTCCACATGACTGAAGTCCCGTGACCTCGGCCCAGCTCTAACTCCACCCTGAACTATTTGCATATTCAGATTTTTAATTAACACGTGATCTTCAAAGACGTACATGATTTAGTAACCTATTTCCACTTTGATTTCCTACAATTCCCACAGTCCAGTTCGACTACCCCCTGATAGTGGTGCGGGGGGAATTAGCTTTCGCTTCATCTCTACATGAAGAAAGTGATGCAGCGGCGCTTTAGCCTTTAGCTTCCAAAGCTTCAACTTTCATGCTAATCCCACCACCAACAGCGTCACACTCGTCATCTCGAAGATCACTAACTGGGCGAGATGTGTCTCAACCGTGTCTCGTCTCCACTACGTCTATGCTGGATCTCTCATTCATATGAATTCACTGAACATCACTGGAAAATAAGAAGTGAGCAAGGAAAGAAGCTTTCTCGTTACGTTTTAAGAGGTAACAGCAAAACTAGACAGGAAATTAGCACCAGAACCTTCACGCATTTCCAATATAAACATACTTCAGTGTAGATTTTGTTCCTTTAATATGCAGGAATCCAGTCATTGTGACAGTGACTCTCTGGCTGGTCTGGGATTTGAACCCACAGCCTTCTAGAAATGACCACAAAACCGTAACAGCTGAGCTACACTGAATCACAGAGGGGAACTCTGATCCACCATCGCTCTCCCAGTCCACAGAGTGCTCAGAGTGTGAGGATCTGTTCTGTGGAAGCAAGCGCATGACAGGAACCAGACGTGAAGCTCAGCGGGTGTTCTCGCCAAGCGCAATTATAGTCAAAGACAGATGAGCATATGTGCTGGAGTATAAATTCCACACGACATCAAAAACTGAAATTAAAGCAGCTGAAATAAATAAGTTGACAAAGGAAGGGCACTGTTTGATGAAAAACACGTCGCCTCACCTACACTCTCATGAGTCGGGGTTTTACTCGATCACAGGGAAAGCCTATAATGTGCATTCCAGTTTAGTAAGTGGTTTCTGGATCTTTGCGTGCAGATCGGAGACGCAGTGCGAGGGGAAGCCCGACTTCCTCCCTGAAGGAGCAGCGCATGACGGCGAATACAAAGCATTAGCAGATGTTCAACAGGCAAAACAAGCAGCACGCCACTCTGTCTAACTCCGTCTTTATTAGACTCTATCTTTGTGAAAAAAAAGGAATAAATATTTATTTTAAAAATAAGTTAATTAATAAATGCTAAATGCATGCAAGCACAGATGGAGACATTTTCAAAGTTGTTTGTTTATTTATTTATTTTGTATTATTAAATAGCATTTATTTATTTATTTATTTATTTATTTGACTGATTGATTGATTCGTTACACACAAGGATGTAATATTCCCCAACATGGGACATTTTTATATAACAACATGCTGTATATCAGTCAAAAGCATGACATTTTTGTTCCAAAAGCTGTTTTTTTTTCAACAAAAATCTTTAATATGAATAAAGTCATACGTATGAATAAATATCGTATCCCTTGCCTCAAAGTTGTTTTCAAAAGAAAAGATATTAAAAAAGGGAAAATAAGGTAGAATTAAAATGGCATCCAATATTATAATTTCAATGTTATATGCAGTGCATTCAGAAAGTATTCACGTTCATGTTTTCATCATTTCGTTACATGACGGGTTGCTCGAAAAACGAAATCGTTTTAACAATCTGAAAAAACGAATTCTCCGAAAATTATATAATTGTATTTTCTTTTATACTGCCAAAAAAGAAATCACAGAAAAGAAATATACAATAATGACACATGGAGCTTGGTTTTCCATTTCGGTCCTCATTACATGGAACGATGAAGGACGCAGCGACAAAACAGGAGCAATCAGCCCATGATGTGAGTTCTGAGAATTTAGAATTGTACAACTTTATTTAGCTTAAGTTTAGTTCAGGTTCAGTTTTTTAATCATATCTGCAAGGTTTTCATTCCAACCAATCAGGAGTCACACCTGGTTCCACCTGTCCAGACGAGGCTCCTGATTGGCTGGAGGAGAATCCTGCAGCCTCACCATGTTCCCACATGGGTAGTTTTGGTCATCTGCATGATTTGTTTTGTGTTACACTACATTAAGATCACCACAATACACGACACTGGCTTTGTTCTGGGAAATCATCGAGTCCAGAACGCCTGATGCTCTGCTCAGAACAATAATTACAGCTGGCAGTTTGTAATATATGTTTGCTTGTTGTGTGTTTTTATTAATTAATCAACAGCTTGTTTTTGAGTTTTCAGTTTTCATGCTGACATCCAGATCTTTCAGCAGCTTCCTGAAAACAAATCTGCTCCTTTGAACTGCTACAAAAAGAAAATAAAGGAACTGTTTGTCCTGAGTCCAGATGTCTATTAATGACCGCATCATGGATTCGTTAATAGTGATTTAGAAGAATCTCCGAGGAACACAACTGGGATCCATCACCACACGCCTGCTGTGTCGGTTTGTGGAGAAAACAATGATGGATATTGATTAATTGGTTTGAAATCTACAGGCTTTGATGTTGGATAACATTAGTTTGCTCTACGGACCTCAGTTTTCGGGTTGTAGTCTCCAGTCTGAAACATGGAGAAATGGGGGAAATTTTGGAAAACAGGTGCTCTGTTCCAGGTCCAGATCTCATGAAGAACTAGAGTTTACATTGATAAACGTCCACATGAAGCAGAATCCAGTCCAGGTGAAATGTTTAGACAGTAGTCCTGGCTGCACATCACAGACTTATATTAATGCGCTCGTTCTAATGCGTTACTGTTGCTATAGTAACCGATGGTTCACATGACGGACGCTCCGCATAAACAATGTCTAATCGTCGATATGTTGAAGTTTTCTGTAATTTATGGTTGATTCGGTCTGAAGGAGAATCCAGCATCAGAGGTAAAGCTTGAACACAATTTAAAAGAAAGGCTGATGAGGGAATAATGTTTATCGCTGCTAGAACATGAGTGAGAACAGGAATGAACTTTCAGAGATGGTTCACAACATTAAATGATGTAACTAGAAATGGGAAAAAATACAACTTTCTTTCGTGTTGGCAAATTGCTGCGATATATGAGCAATAAAACCCTTCATGAGGTGCTGTTATAGGAAAATAATCAGTACAGTAGCTCTCTCCTACATCACACCGTCCCGTGTTTCCTCTAACAGCTTGACACGGAGGGTTTTATTCCTTATTGTTATTGTCATACTGGTAGAGACAGGAAATATTGTGCAGACAGTTAAAATGGTGTAAGGTTTATAGATTTCAACATTGGAATGATTTTAGTATTCGAACAGAAAGTTAAACCTGCAACCTTCTTCCCAGTTGAGGACAATAATATTCCAGCATCATGTTCCTTTTCCTTTTTCCTTTTTCTAAACATGTTTTGGAGGGATGATTTTAATTCTTGTTATGTACAATGCAGATGGCGATGGCTAAAGCAGAAGGTAAGAAAGAAACAACCCGAGAAAAGGCATGTTGCCAGGAGATGCTCACCAGAGCCTAATGAGAACTGCAGAGAGTCAACTTCCTGTCCAGGCAGGATGTAGGTAACAACATGTGGTCCTGCTCCTGAATGGAAAACACACATGGATGCCAAAATCAGCAAGGAGACATGAGGATGATGGTGGAGTCAGTCACACACACACACACACACACACACACTCTCACACACTCTCACTCATACTCTCACACATGCATACACTCACACATACTCTCTCACACACACACACACACACACTCACACTCACACACACACACACACACACACACACTCTCACACACACACACACACACACACTCACACTCACACTCACACTCACACTCACACTCACACTCAACTGGACTGGACTGAATTTAGATTTGATTTAATATCTTCATTCTCTAGTCTCCTAGTTAACTAGTTACTAATTAACTAGTATCCATGTTAATTGTATGAATACATTAAAGATAGCATTGAAACCCCCTGAATGCCCCCCTCTCTTACCCCTCCCTCGCCGAGTGGCCATCAGGTGCCCGTAGCGTAACTTCCAACTACTCACATTCACGCTCCCTTTGCTTTTTCTGTGCTAAATAATAAGTACGATCCTCCATTTTTCACAATTTGGTTCTCAAACGTGTTCTCCAGCTCCAGCAAACACTGATTCCTCTTCTTTCTTCTTCCTCACCTTCCTTTATTCTTCTCTGTCGTCCTTCCGGTGCTTCCTTCCGGATTCACGCTGCCGCTTGTAAAAACGTGAAACGTGGAAGGCGCTCGCTAGAGGTTTGTCCGTTCTGGGCTACTGTAGCGGCGCAACATGGCGGCTCCGTAGAGGTGGACCCGCCCCCTGTGTAGGTATAAAGGGCTCGTTCTAAACTTACAAAAACACAACGATTCAGAGTTACAGATAATTATACACTAATGAGGACAGACTTGAATATATGAATGATATATTCCATTTCTGCTAACAGAGAAATCGTACATAGTGCACCTTTAATGACAGTCTAACAATTAACTTAAAATTAGTTTTTTGTTAATTTATTTTCAATCTATAATCTGCGTAACAGGTTCAAAACGATCTCGTCAGTCATCACAATAGCTATAAAAATCAATAGAGAAAAAAAAGAATGTGAACTTTTCTTCCATTTCTTTGTCCCATGATATTCGAGAAATCGGATAATGCAACTTCCTGCTGACTTTTGGAACGTTCCAGATATTTCGCAAGGGGTGAACATGTTAAAGTTACTGAGCTGAGTGAATGAACTAATGAATGAATTTTTTCAAACTCCGTAATGGATGACTGGAATGTTTCAAGCACAAGATTTTAAGCGAGATCGTTGCATTAATGCAAAAATAATGGGTTTTTCACCTGTTTTATTTCAAGGTAAGTAATAAGGAGCAAAAATTCCACAGTTTCCACTGCCGCATTTTCAGTCATCTGTAGCCTGAGGAGAAAAAAGAAGGTGTTTCTTGAACATGGTTCCAGTCTCACACGCAGAGCTGTTCTCCCTCCTTATTTCACACACACACACACACACACACACACACACACATAATTTCTACCCACAGAGAAAGTCAGCGGTCAAAGGCGTGTCATTTGTCCCAGTCTGGACAGAAACGCAGTACGAGCGCCTGATGAAAGCCTGCGTGCACCAAGATGCCAGGTGTCCTGTAAAATTCGCACAATTTATACAGATTATAAAACATTAAAGTTTTCAGTAAGGAGATGTTTATTTATGGAAGGAGTCTCCAGTGTCAGAGGTTTCACGACAGAAGAGTTTACAGTTTGTGGTTTATCGGTAACTGTGGATTTTTTTCTGGAATTGTTCATCGCTCATGATGCGTCAGTCTTTAATGAATAAATCTGTGTAATTGTTGGCACATTGCTGTGGTGACGGAGGAATGTAACACTCACGGAAAGTGCTGTTTCAGGAAACTCATCACTCAGGATGGTACCTGTGCTTCGTCACATCATGCTGTCGTTGATTGTTTTTCTAAAACATACAGTAACCCAGGGAGCAAGCAAGCTCATAGCAAGGACCGGGCTCGCCTTTTCTCCTGCACGTCCATCTGCAAATCATTACCCCACGCATGTACCTCGGCCCACGCGGAGATAATTGGCTTTGCTCGAGATTAGCATGGGAATCGGAGACAGGGGCCGAGAGAGAGAGAGAGAGAGAGAGAGAGAGCTGATATACACACCCCATCATGTAAAACCTCTCTTAAGCTAAACAGGTTTGTGGAGATTCAGACTGTTGATGTGTGTGAATGTGTGTTAGTCGCAGAGACACTGAGTGCCGGGACATCCAGTTAATTCAGTGTGTTAGTCATGCCTATAAAAAGCCCATTACACACACACACACACACCATGTTGTCTAGAGATCATAAGGACAAACAAAAACATCAAATCAAATGGGAGCATCACTAAGATGGCCGCCAAACAGACTGACTTTATTTTGAAGGACTTGATACACCAAGCTTTGCAATACTGGCCTCAAATTACATCAAAATAAGGAGTTTATAAGGAGTCTTATTCAGGCACATTCCATGAAAAATCCCAGAGATACTCTGGTAGTAATTACATCACCCACATGACCTCCATGTGTAAAGCTAATCCCGTCCGAACAGGACTGAAGACAGCCAGAAAATGGCTAATACCTAAAAATTAAAGCTCAATGTATCTGTGCATTTCTTTAGTATTAGGAGTCATCATTACCAGATGCAGAGGGGTAAAGTGGAGCAGGTCGACCTCATGAAGCTACTCAGTGGTTAAGCTTTGCTTTTAAGACACTTTAAGACAGAGCGGCTGTTGCATCCTTCAACACGACCCTTAACCCTCGACTGCTCAGCTGTGTGATTGGATTGGATTCTGCCTCACTGGTAAGTCGCTTTCTATAAAGGTGTCTCGCATGTGAATAAAGAAGAAATCTGAGTATTTAGAGGGAAGCCTGACCTCTGAATGACAGCCATACGTGCATTCACAAGCGTTGTGATGTGTATTCGATCCTAAACCTGCTAGTGCTTTATGAAGACTGTTAACAAGATAAAAAAAAATGATACAGACTGATTCACAGAGCAAATGTCCCTCCAGATATGGTGAGGAAATCATACCACACGTGGCATGCAATGCGATTTATGTTGGTGTAATGATACGGTTGTGGCCGAACGCATGATAAATACATATTTACTTGCGGTACAGTAAGTGATGTGTGGAACAGAAGCAGTCTTCAGCACAGATTCTTCTTCTTCATACACATACAACATGAAAGACTGCTTTGGAAGCTAAATGTCTTCAGTACCAGAGATATATTTTTCTGTATACATCCTTTACACTATACCAGCTTTTTATGAACCACAGCACAAACCCTGTAAACAGGAAGTGGCTGCTTCCTGTTTGTATGTGGCCTGCTGTGATGAAGGATATTATAGTGCAATTTAGTTTTATTTTGTGCCAAGGTTAAGTGCTGACTGATGTATATCACACTCATTTTGCTTGATTTCAGCTACAACTCATTAGGTTGGTTCCAGTTCAAGGTTCCTGGTCCCATGTGCTTCCCAGCGGCTTCTTAAATTAACACCACCTTTTAGAAGCTGCTGCTGAATCAGCAGATCAGACCAGGAAGTTCTTGGTGAGGAATCATCACGCTGTGCCGTGACTCAACATGCGCCACTAGTCAAAAAGAAGCTTACTGCATTAACGAAGGAACGAGGTCAGATTATAGAGTTCCTGGCTTGTCTGTGTTCTTACTCAAAACACCATCTGTTTTATCCTGAACGCTAGACTAGAAGATTACGTCCCTGAGGACATCATGAGGAGTGCATATGTTAGTCTGAAGAAGACCCAAGACTGCCGCGAAAGCCTGTGAAGCGTCCGAGACGATTTCTTTGCTTCTCTCCAATGTTCAGTCTGACACAAAGGAAATCTGAACTCCTGGAATCTGCAACCATGAAAGCTTCGTCTCATGAAAGACTAAATGCGAGGTCAACCTCAGGGTCAGGGAGTCTTTGCAGTAAACCAGTCCGAAGGGTTTAGTCATTGCTGTCGCCGGCTGAACAGAGCTGCACTGACGGGGAAAACAAGTGGTCCATGGACTCGCTACGAGCTGTGACCAGACGCCAAGCGAGTGTCAACCATCATGCTGTCACCTCTCAAGACGCACAAACACAGTCATAAATATTAGGCAGTGATTTAAAGCTTAATGCAGTTTTAAACAGAAGTTTCCCTCTCTTTCTTTTTGAATCCTTCTTTCTGTTCACTGCTTTGAACCCAGATTAGTTGGCTATAAACTTCTATAGGTAAAATAAATATGAAGAAAATTAAAGAAAAATGAAGAAAAATTTTCTGAGATTTTAAAAGATACATCATGTGAAGGAAACCTCTAAAGTTAGCACCCCTTGTACAGGATTTTCAGGTGAAGTGAGACTGTCTGTGGTGTAGGAAAGATGTCATGTGACTCGTATGAGCTAGCAATCAAAAATGCTACAATTAAGTGCTGTTTCAGTGCAATACAAAGTCAATATTGATTAGCAGGCCACACCTCTTCATCTACAGCATTTGGCAGACACCCTTACCCAGAACGGACTTACATTTATCTCATTTATACAACTGAGCAGTTGTGGGTTAAGGGCCTTGCTCAAGGGCCCAACAGTGGGGGATTTGAACTCACAACTTGCCGATCAGTAGACCAATATCTTAACCACTGAGCTACCACTGCCCCATCTGCGAATGAAAGGCTAAATTTAAATATGCCTGTCAGGTTTTTTTCGTGGTCATGTTGATAATCGGTCATAAATTACCTTCATTTAGTCACAAGGGGACCATGGCCCCTTCACTGTGAGTGTCTGATACAGAGGCCACGCCTCCTTCACTGTGGCTGACAAACCGAGGCCACGCCCCTTCACTCTTACTGACAGAGGCCACGCCTCCTTCACTCTGACTGACAGAGGCCACACCTCCTTCACTGTGACTGACAGAGGCCACACCTCCTTCACTCTGACTGACAGAGGCCATGCTTCCTTCACTGTCACTGTCTGATAAAGAGGCCACACCTCCTTCACTGTGACAGACAGAGGCCACGCCTCCTTCACTGTGACAGACAGAGGCCACGCCTCCTTCACTCTGACTGACAGAGGCCACACCTCCTTCACTCTGACTGACAGAGGCCACACCTCCTTCACTCTGACTGACAGAGGCCATGCTTCCTTCACTGTCACTGTCTGATAAAGAGGCCACACCTCCTTCACTGTGACAGACAGAGGCCACACCTCCTTCACTGTGACAGACAGAGGCCACGCCTCCTTCACTGTCACTGTCAGATAAAGAGGCCACACCTCCTTCACTGTCACTGTCAGATAGAGGCC
>JAQQZX010000015.1:20315305-20342611 GCA_030068355.1 Notoglanidium maculatum | reverse complement strand
ACACACACACACACACACACACACACACACACACACACACACACACACACACACACACACACACACACACAAACTTCAGGTTGCTTATCCTTTCACATTCTGAAATGGTGCAGAGGTCACAGCCATGTTCATGTTGGTAAGCAAGTGCATAAATTAGCAGCTAAAGGATGAACTTCAAGAAATAAACATGTCTCTTCCTCAAGACCACTGATAATTGAGCAAGTATATTTTATTTACTCTCATCAGTGCTTCAGATAAAACTTTAGAACATTTTTTTTTTACCATGGATTGTCATAAATATTGTAATCCGGTGTCGTTATCTTGCTCTAAAAAGTTTGTTGAGTTAAAAATGTGTACAGTGAAGTGTCAGATCCTGCAACTTGTCGCCAGAGAAGTGCAAAATATATCGGACATTATATTAGCATTCTCATATTTTAATATTCTCCCATTAGTTTGGATAATGACATCTCATGATTTAGAGGAATTTTGCCCTGAAAGAAGGCCACTTATCTGAAAAGGTTTTTAATTCACCACTATAGTAGCTGTCAAAAAAAATACCATTCAAATTGCTAATGTAGCAAGTTTTTCTGAAAATATATACAAGGGAAAAATATTATTTGGTACAAAAATATGATACTCAAATATATGCAGTTGGACACAGTAATACGTGTCGATTATCATCTGCTATAGAATACCTTTTTGAAAAATACTTTGAAATGTAGCATTAAAGCTCCAGTATGTTATATGACACATTCTAGCGGAGTACAGCCTTAAAGGTCGTGACTTTTCAGGCCCAGCGTCCGCTGCAGGCGAGGTTTCTGCTCATGGAGTAGCTGTTGTGGGAATTCTGCTGCTTTCCCCACGCTCCGAACGGAACCACGATGACCGTGCTGTTGTCGTCAGAGCCGTACTGCAGAGCCTGAGAAAGCAAAAACACACACGTAAATCAGTGTTTAAACTGAGTTACTCATTACTAGATAGTTATTTGAACTATGTAGGTCAAACACCACACATTCCTGACTGAAGTCATGGTCCGAACGACCTTCAGTGGAAGAGGCGCACATATCACTAGTGAGATAACGAGAACCTTTCACATAGTTTTTGATCCTAAATTAAAGCTTAACTTGATTTGGGTTTGTGGATAATTTGCTGCTGTTATAGAATATTAATAAACAATTCTGACTAATCAGAATACAAAATTCTACATTGATGTGGTTATAAGAGCTTGCTTTGATGTTGTACCTCCAAACAAAGTAGCTTCCTAATTTAAAACTGGGGACACAAAGGATTGGATCTTAAACGTGTAAAAGTAGCATAAATGCTATGCGGCTACCTGCTCGGCGATGACGTGGGCCGCCTCTGTGGGATCGTGGCACTGGCTGATGACATCACAGACTTCTTGGTTGCTCATGATGAAGTTTATGCCGTCGGTGGTCAGGGCCAGAAATGAGTCGTGAGAATGCTGTAACTGGAAGATGAAACCAGGAAGCCATTTTGAGATACTGAGATGTTCATGAGATTAAAAACAAGCATTAAAAAACCCAAAAAAGCTTCATTTATCAAGCTGGAGGTGTATTCATAAATGGCTTTCAGGAGCATTTACATGATCATTTTTTCACTTTCAGGTCACTGTGAACTTGGAGTTTTATGGGCGTGGCTAAAAATGGTTTGGCTTACAAAAACATTTACCTTTACACTTTACCAGAAAATGAATAAATGAGACTCATTATTTGTCATAATTAAAAATTAAGATAGGAGATGAGCATTTAAAGTAGAATTAATCCTGCATTTCAATCAAATTTCACTCACAAAAGTTAATATACTGATTTATCAGCCTGCCCTGAGTGTGATGCACTGAAACACTGATCTTTTTAAACCGAAAGCAGCATTGCCACACTCACTGTAACGCGAGTGGTCTCAGGTTGTGCAATAACACCGCTTTGCTTCAAGTCGAAATCTCCGATGCTGCGGGTCATCGCCAGGCGGCTGTTCACGTTGGCTTGACCGAGACTGTTCCATGTTACGAAACCTCCACTATTGCGAATTCTGGTACACAGCCAGCACACACACCACACACACCACACATATCACTGAAATTTCAGCAAGAGAACAAACACACACGTGTACACCGAGATACCAGTACAGATAGCATACACGTAAGCACACAGTGAGAGGGAATGAGGACACACAGGAGCACATATTACACATAATTATAGAAAGTTCACGAAATATTTTAGAGAACAGCAAGCAGTTCCAGAACCTGATCATTTTTTATCAGAATTACAAAGTTTTTCACAATATTAGCTAATATTTTATTTGGAATTTATCTGATCTTTACAGCCTTTTTTGTCGTTTCTGTCATTCACTTTATAGAATTATGGGGTTTGCCATCCCACATCCTGTAGTTAGCTTATAATGTTGTAAGTTTATCTAATATAAAATATATAATATGTTAGATTATAAACATTAATCACATGACTATAAAATCCTCACAGAAGATTGTCAGGTTAGCGTATATAAGCTGCCTAGCGCTATCATTGAAGTTTGTGATTTATATTTATAAAGTATAAATTACAATTATAAATAAGAATTAAAAAATCCTTTCAGAAATGCCATCACGTTAGTTTATGTTACAGCTTGCTCAGGTTCATTAACATTTATGGATATGAATTTAAAATTCCAATCAGAAATCCTGTCAGCTTAGCGCTGGTGTTAGCCAGCTAGCTAATCAACAGTGCAATCATAAACATTTATCTTATGGTTTAAAAAAGAACCTCTCAGAACCTCTTAGCTCTGCCAGTGAAGTTTATGAACATTTATGTATATAACATAAACATCCTCTTAGGATATTGTTCTTAATTATAAGTGAAATTATAAACATTTATGAATTTCACTTAAGAAAGTGAATGCTATCAAGTGTTATCAACTAGCTAAGTGTCTATAAAAACATTTATGAACATGGCTTAAAGATTCTCTCAGAAATCCTGTCAGGTTAGCTTTTGTTACCAACAAGCTAATATCATATGTGAAATTATAAACATTTATGAATATGACTTTAATGATATCCTCTCAGATGTGCTGTCAGGTTAGCCTGTTAGCTCGCTGTTTACAGGCACAAATGACATTTTAAATCATCCTCGGTTATGCAAGAGAAGTGAAGTTGGTCTATTTTAAGAGCGGGACAGAAGAAAGGTCTTTTACACACACTCACACACTCACACACTCACACACTCACACACTCACACACTCACACACAGCATGCCAGTGAATACCATTCTCTGAGGTTCAGAGAGAGTGTATGTTGCGCCTGTACCTCTGTTTTTCGTCCTTTCTCTCAGGCGTATGGTCGCTGGTGAGTGTGTAAGCTTCACCCTTCCTGCACAGCATGGCACGACTGTCTCCAACACTCCCGACAACCAGCTCTACCCCATCTCTTAGCAAAGCCACCGTCGCCGTAGTGCCCACCGTCATCAGAGAAGCTGGAATGTATTA
Source organism: Notoglanidium maculatum (assembly GCA_030068355.1). Lineage (NCBI taxonomy): Eukaryota > Metazoa > Chordata > Actinopteri > Siluriformes > Auchenoglanididae > Notoglanidium > Notoglanidium maculatum. The sequence continues at coordinate 20,339,119 of JAQQZX010000015.1, read as the reverse complement.
GCACCAAAAGAGTTTATTAAATGCCAGTCAAACATATACCAAAAATATACCATGTCAAATGTTAATATAATACACAAAGCTCAATAAGCTCAGTTAGAGGGTTGTGACAGGTTGGTTTCGGTTTCCTGATAAATTGAGCAGGAGAAACAGATCATGCAACGCTATTCTTTCTAGCTAGGACATTTTGTGCCAGATTATTTTTTATTTTCAGACCTACCAGTTTGGGAATAAGGCATTTTGGAATGGATTTGCAAGATTATTTAAGCTTGCCGACTGTTGAGTTGTTTTTTTGCCTTGTTATGCAAAATGAACTATTTGCACAAAAGATTTTTGGGTGTAGATGTAGGGTCCAGAAATTTCTGGAACAAGTCATGTTTTCATCATAATGATTGAAGCCGAGTTGTTTAGCACAGTGGTACCAGCAGGAAGGGTTTCTTCCTCACAGCTCCAGGGTCCCTGGTTCTATCCTGAGCTTAGGTTAGTGTCTGTTTGGAGTTTCACATGTTCAGTTTGTGTTCATGTGGATCTCTTCTGGGTTCTCAGGTTTCCTCCTACCTCCCCAAACATGCCAGTTGGTGGATTGGTGATCAGTGTGTGAAAGTGTGTGTGCATGGTGCTCTGTGATGGCTTAGCATTCCATTCTGGGTTATCTGACCAGATTAAAGTATAATGAATGAATGAGAAAATTGTATAAATGAATGAAAGAGTTATTTCCAAACATACCAGTTTGAGACTGGTTTTAGAACATCTTGTTTGGAATTGGGTCATTTTTTGCACCTAACTGTTGGAATGTCATTTCATGTTGCAAAACTATTTGGGAATTAGGGATTGTTTGGGGCTGAGTTGCTTTTGAGACAGATGATATTTACACCAGATTATTCTGAGCTAAGATGTATTTTGGCAGGCTGGATATCACTGTTTGGGTACCTAGCTGTGCCTGTGCTGGATTATTTAGAGATGTATTTGGGACTGATCTGGTTTTGGACCACACCATGTCTGGGCACAGCTCTTTGGAACTCACATTATTCAGCTGGGAAATTTTTTAACAGGATTGAGTGAGACTGGAATGTGTTTTTGTGCCATGAAATTTTGCGTATTCGTACCATTGCCATACATTTGCACCTCGGAGGCCAGGGCAGCGTCTACCTGTAGGAAGGCTTTTGTTAACACCTGTTCTAGATCCCACTCTTTCTCCATGCCCTTCCTACAACACACACACACACACACACACACACACACAACAGATCAGTCTGTGTGGGCTTTAACCTGATATCCTGCATCCTATACTTATGTCAATTATCTGTTAATGCACATAAGTGTCTGTGAGTCACCTAATGTAGCGCTCCATGTGTGTGTTGCAGAAGTCAGCAGCATACGCGCCACCATGTCCATCAAACAGAGCAAAGTAGAGAGTGGAGGGAGTGAGCTCAGCTACACGGAGCCGATCCTCGTTGTCACGACGATGGCCAATCTGTGAGGCTGAGCCCACGTGGCCTAGGCTTAGGTGTGGGATTGGTTTACCGTAACGAATGCTGGGTGGCAAAAAGATGGGTGCCTCAATACGGGTGTCCCATATCCCAAACGAGTCCCATGTGGCTGGCTGGCCGCTTCCATCAGCATCCAAACGAGCAGTGGCGTACCAGCGGACCCCGGGCACTGCTGACCCGCATGCACACACACACCGGCCTGAACGCACACTAGAGCTCCTGCTAACCGAGGAGAATGAGCGGCGCAGAAGAAAGGAGAAGGTGATGGCAGAGAGAGACATTTTGAAAGAGAAAGACACCCCTAGAAAAAAAAAAACAAGAAACCTTTGAAAGACATTTTGGGGACACTGTACTGTGCATCAGACAAGCACTGATTGGTTAGCCATCTGTTGCTGTGAATAATTTGTCAGTCCCAGTTTAGCCCATGCATCAGTAAAAGGAGCGCATGGGTCATTCTCAGTGCTTTTGATACGGACATAGCAACAGTGTCCAACAGCCAAAATTCTCCAGCCAACCGTGGCACTGTGCTAAGAGCCTGACCCTGATAAAGAGTAGAGGACAATCAACACACACTGCACATGGGGAAGGATGAACTACACTAGGAGTGTAACTTCACTCCTACAAGGTGCACCAACCTTGTATGTTACCTGAAGGAGTGTGTAATAAAGTGAGTAAGTTAACTCTGTATCACTGCAGCACCTGACCCATGGAGGTCCCTGTTCACTGATATATGGGGCAAAGTGGGGCAACAAGTTGTGCATAGCAACAACATTCAGTAACAGTAACAGAATGACGTATATGTTAACTACTCATTTACCTTGAAAAGTATGAACAGTGACGTAAAAGTACACTTACAAGTACAAAACATGCAAAAAATAAAACAACCCGTACACGTGCTGAGTTTTGTCATTTAATGTTGCATTTAAATGTCTTCACTTTTACATTTCACATCTTAGAACAAACAACAAACAACCTTCTGTAACAAACTTCTAGCGTTCAACAAACACGACAAACTGCTAAAGTTTCTAACAGAGGTCTTTACTCACCTGTTTATTTTTATTTGTATATTTAATTCTCTCCGGATGGTTACACCCCCTGCACGCGCTCCTCCAGCCGGCGTGTGTGTGTGTGTGTGTGTGATTGTGTATGTGAGCGCCGTATTCGTTGCAAGTGACTTATTTACATATTTCAGACCGAGAAACCAATCAAGAGCCGAAAGAGTTTCATGTAATTTGCATATTCCATAAATGAAAGGACCAGTCACGAGCCGGAGGTGTTGGTCTCTCAGCCAATCAAAAGCTGAGGGGCGGATACATGAGTGTATGACGTGAAAATTAAAGTCAGGGCAATTTTTACTGACCTATAAATCGGACTGTATATTACTCAATTCTCTCTCTCTCTCTCTCTCTCTCTCTCTCTCTCTCTCCCTCCACACGCGCGCTCTCACACACATGATTTAAGTCTTGTTATCCTAATTAGGATCATACTTTTAATTATTGGGAATTTTTGGGATCATGCTCAGCACAGCAGTGACACTGACATTGTTGTGTGTGTGTGTGTGTGTGTGTGTGTGTGTGGTGCTGCCATGAGTCTGTAGATCACTGGCATTGCTTGCATTACCTTTCAGCATTGCTAAGGGTTTTAAACACTGTGAATAGTTTTAATTCTGTTAAAAATTTTCTTTCTGTTACAAAATAAACTTCTTCTTATCCATGATCAGTGTGTGTCAACTATCCTATGGTGACAGAGTGTGTCTGCGAAAATGTGCGTAGCAAAGGATGGAATAGTGTCGGTAGTTTGATATTTACAAAGTGATCCACATGATGGGTGTGTGTGTATAAATAACTTGACATAAGTATCCCATATTAGAATCTCTAACACACTGTGCCACAGAGACAGGTAGTGTCTACCGCAATTCATTATCTCGATCACTGCGACATTCTCACAGCCAGACAGACAGACAGACAGACAGATAGACAGATAGTTAGATAGATAGATCTGAGTCAAAGCATCAGACACTATCCATTTTCATTCTTTCTTGCTCTCACAAAGTTTCCCTACAATCATGATCCATCAATTAATCATGAAAAAACTCTGAGAAAAACATAATCTAGGTTTAATGCATGTATAAATCATTTATATAGAGAGAGTGGGGGAAATAATGAAAAAAAAGAAAATGAAAAAACAGAGGGAAAGAGACAGAAGGAGAGAGAGAGAGAGAGAGAGAGAGAGAGAGAGAGAGAGAGAGAGAGAGAGAGAGAGAGATGGCCAGGACAAGAGAGATGAAGCTGTCATGAATGTATTCATGCACACTTCACCTTTACAGAAAGTGGGGCAGATATTCCACTGGGAGCCTTCAGAGGAAGGTGAAGTAATTTTGTGCATGTGAGTAATGAACAAACAATGTCTTTTCTGTTTTCACTTTTATTTTCAGTGTGTGTTTTGGAACATTTGAATTATACTTTATCCTGATACACAAGAAAAACGCACACAAACACTAAACCACACAATCACTAAACCCCAAAACCACATGCATGAACACAGGACCACAGTCCTAATGGAAATGATTAAATATTGATCAGTGTTCAAAACCATTCGTCTAGTGCACACTTTTTCAATTCTGGTCCCAGAGAATCCTGGTCCTAACCCTAGTTTAGTATGTTCCCTATCCTAACACCCTCCTTTCAGGCCAATCATGTGTGCTTGGGAGAACTAAGGGTACTCCAGGACCAGGACTCAGAAACACTGGATTTCAGCAGATTCTCTCCAAGATGTTCTCAAACCAAAACACAAGCAGAGATAATCATCACTGGTAAATCTATACATGTAATACAAAGTGAAACATCCAGCATTGTCAGAACATAAACAGGACTAGAAAGTGTAAAGAAGTGAAGTACAAAATTAGGGAATTAGGAAACATAGCTTAAAATTACAGTGGTGTGCATGCAAGACTGTGCAAACACCCCAAAAGAATGATATATACACTTGCTAACAAGACACAATGAAGGTAGTAATGTTGAACAAGGTGTGGAAAATGTGGAACTGGGAAAAATTTAGGGGAAAATCAGGAAGTAAACAAAATATTGTATATATATGTAGTCTATATGTGCTAGAGTATCCTGATTGGAAAATACTGGTCTAAAAACGCAGAATATAATACAAAAGTGAGGGTTTAGGCAGCACCACCTAGGTGCAGATTATTACTTCTGACCAATCAAGTTACCACCACCAAATTACAAACAAAATGGATTCAGGTAAAGCTAAAGGTGAAGCTAAAGTGCATCAGTGTGAGCTACAACACCTGGCTAACTGGGCTAACTGCATGGCACATACAGTGTGAGTGCTTTGAACTCAGTGCTACAATACCATGATGAGGTTCCTATCAGATATTCAGAATAAGCAGTGTGCTATTATTAGCATGACTCAATTACCATTATTAGACATATTGAAGCCATTTATTACCATGATAACATCAGGACTAAGGAAAAACAGCTAATAAAATGTTTATATCCCATCCTATTATTTAAAAAATATTGTCCCAATCCTACAAGGGCCTGTGCAGTCACGAGAACAAGAACTGTGTGGCAGTCTTAAGATTGTTGGGGGGGGGGGGGGGTGTTTAAGAAATTTGCCAATTACCAGTCAGATTTCTGGTATTTGATCTTGCGATCATTTGATGATAAGGCCAATGCCATGTTGCCCCATTCAGGAACCCTACCTACATATAAATCCATTTCAACTTTCTTTAGTTGTACCACACCTTCCTGTCTTGATTAGAAACAACTACTTCCCAAAAATAAAACAGAAGCTGTGCCAAAACTCCAGCAAATGTTCTTAAAGTTCTCCCTTAAATTCAGACCACACTATTTAGTGGATGTGTCTGAACTTGTAAAAACATGTACATGACCACATATATAATCATTAAGCCATTTAGGCTTCAGATTCAGTCTTCAAGCAGCAACTGGGTCTTTGGACCAGTGACCGGAAGACATTCCTTTTCTTCTTCTTCTTTCTTGCTCCTTTCCTATCACTATTCGAGTGCTCGGAGAGTGAGATAGACTTGCGGAGGTGTCTGATGCGCTGCTCGTGTTCTTGGATCTTGTGCTGGAGGTGATTCTGGATGGCAAAGCCAAGAGACTCCATATCCACAGCCGCTCCATAAACCTCCCACGTCATGCCTTGCTCATCCCATGCCACCTCTGGAAGCGGACCAGTCTCTGCTTTGTCTCCTTCTCTGTCCACTTGCTTGGGTTCCATTTCAAGGCCAGACTTTGTTGAGGAAGCTTCTGAATCATTCTCCTCAGGCAAAGCCCGAGTGTCAGACAGAGTAGATTGGCTTCTCAATTCAATCTGAATTTGACAGACGTGCTGCCGGGTAGGTTTGGAGAATATGGAAGACTTGTAATGGGTTGGGCTCAGACTTTTAGACATAGATTCCACTGATGTAAGAGTTGTAGGTACTAAACCTGAGTCTAAGCTGACATCTTGGCTAAGTCCATTGTGTAAGCTCATACTGTCAGTTTTAGAAGCCTTCTCATGGTTGCTAAGGTTAATCTTAGGGTCCATTTGGCTCCAGGATGGATGTGTCATGTTTGGACTCATGGATGTGGACTTGTTGCTGACCTCTACAACAGCCTGAATTTCAGCATCCTCATACAAGAGCTCAGTCTGCAGGGCAGCATCAAGTGTTTGGACAGGAACAGGGTTCCCCTCAGTCATCACTGCAGCATCTTTGAAGCTCTTGAAGATCTGGTTTAATTTCTTTTCTCTTTCCTCCATTTCTTTTTCGTTGGCTTCACTGTTTCTGTCCTGGCCATTCCTTTCTTTCTCTATTTTCTCTTCTGTTTTTTTCTCCTGGTCTTTTCCTTCATGTCCACCTCTCTTTTCAAGGGCTTCTTTTTCTGCCATACCTTCCTTACACTCCCTTCTTTTTTCTCTCTCAAACTCTTTCTCCTGGGCCTTGGCATTTTCACTTATCTTGCCTGCTGTCTCTTTCACCTGTGATGTAGACATGTTTGCTGCCCCTGGAGATAACTGCAGATTGTCTAGTGGAAAGAGGGGACATTTAGCTGCTACCTGAAGAGTGATGTCACTTCCTTTGAGAGTGTATCCCACTTGTGTGTTCTTAAGGATGCCTTCTTCTTTCTTGTCTCTGTTCTTCTCTTCATCTTTATTCCTCTGAAGTATTTCTTCTTTGCTCTGTTTTGTCCCCAGTGGCTGCACACTATGTACCTCATGACTGTCTTCCATCACACAAGCCCTGTTGTCATTAGATTTAAATTTGTGTGTGAGTGATGGTGCCATCTCTTTGCTTCTCCCCTTGCAAAAGGTTTCAGCTCGGGCCACTGCAACTGCTGGAGTAGGACTGGATCTAAGCTTTGGGCTGGACATAGTCCTCGGGATTTGAGAAGAATTTATGTGTTGGACACTTTTAGGCAAAGCGGTTCTTGTTGTCACAGCTGCTGGGGGTGTTTTTTGGACAATCTTCTGCAAATCTATGGATGCACTAATCTGAGCTGTGGATTTGTGGATGTTCTTGGAGGAGTTTTTATCAAAGGTCTTCAGTTCTCCTTCTCTGGAACACTTTATCTTCTGCTCACTGGTTCCTGCAGTCAGTGTGGTACCTTGAGTGATCCCAACAGTATGCTTATCCGGGGTTTTAGTTGTAAGAATCGTGGTTGAAGTGAGTAACGAAGCTGTTGCTGCTGGGTCAAGGAGTGTTCTTGAAGTACATGGTGATGCTGGGGCAGATGCAGGAGCTAAAGTGCTTGGAGTGCTTGGTGTAATAGTGCTGGTTGGTGTTTTGGTTTGCATAGGGGAATCTATTGACTTTCCTCCCCTTTTGACCTGGAAGGACCCATTTCCTCCTCTCACGCCAGAAGGCACAGTGGCCTCTTGGTGCTGGTTTTTGGATCTGGACTCAGTCTTGTAGCATGCTTTGGGCTTTTTATGGTGGTGGCTTGGGTGAGACTCCATCTGGTTAGCGTTGGTAGATTATTATTGCTCAAAGAAGTGGCTGGTTTTGCTGGTCAGAGTGTCACATTCACACTGTGGTAAAAAACAATAAATTGACAAGAAAATTATCAAGACTTTATGCTACAAAAGAAACCCAAAATATGGTAGTAGATTTCAGCATACAGTATATTATTCCCTTTTGATTTTCTGGTATAATAATAATAATCATACAAATGTCAAGATCCTGTAAATTAGTTCATATCAATTCTTGTGATATTGTATATGTTGCTTGACATTTGGACAACAAATGATATAAAGTAACATTTTATCACTCTTTGGCTATATGACCTTAAACAGCTTTTTAGGCCTAGTTCTAGGAATTATGTCCACTGCACATTTTAATACTTCCCTGCTTTTCAGGCTTAATGATTTAAATTAAGAGAGTGTTTTTGGAAGTATACTGTATGTTATCACTTAAATTTTCATTTTGATTATTTTATAATCTTTAAAATATTAGTAATGGTTTTTTTTCTCAAAAAAACAATAATTTGTTCATTGTCAATGAACAAATTGTCCATTTGTTGATTAATTTTCTAGAACACCATCTCTGCCATCAGTGGATCTACAAATCACAGGTTTATATTAATGCATTTGTTCTGATACATAATCATTACTACAGTAACCGCTCATTCACGGGGACTCGTACGGTAAACACTTCACAGAAACAAATAAAAAAGCTTGTATATTCAACGATGTGGTGAAGTGTTCTCAAAGGAGATGTTTATTTGACATTATGGAAGGAGTCTCCAGTGTCAGTGCTGTGTAGCAGTCAAAGCGGTAACTTTAGGTTTTCCAACATGGGAAAGAATTTAGAATAGAGGAATTGGTGTGGGATTAGAGAAGGAGAGACAGAGAGAGATAGAGAGATAGAGACAGAGAGAGAGAGAGAGATGAACTAACTTGCAGACATTCCACAACAATAAACCTAAATATTGTAACCATGAGCACTAAGAGGAATAAAACACCTGATGGTGGTAAAAGTAGGATAACTGCTCATCTCACCACCTCTGTTTTATTCCTAACTTATACATAATAGATATATTATGATCTTAAAACAATGTTGCACTTCGCCTATATTAACACCTAAACAGTCCTGCAGCTACTATAACATTGCAACTGCCCTCTATCAACACCAGTGTAAAAATCTGTGCATTAAAATCATGCAACCCACCTGCATCAAACAGTTAGAGGTGACACTTCCACACGCAGATGCTGAGCACCTCCAAAGCTGCACATCATCATCATCATCAGCACCAAATGCTGCATCATACCCGCGTGGAATTAAAGCAGAGACACATACGTGAATATCAGAGAGGTCTAACAGCGCAGTCCCGCAGTGCACAGTGTGAAATCCTGTAGGAAAATGTCGGACGTGCGGCGTGTCTGCGCTCGCGACTGTCTCGCGCTCCGAATACACAAATGATAAGGATGCTGCTGCTGCATGTCGGGCGCGTGTCGGATTTTTAGTGCATTTTTTATTCAGCTCAGTGTGAGATGTCTAGACACGGTTCATGCGTTGACTCCAAAAAATGCATGTAATTAAAATGTGCAGCTCTGATGGCTTGGTATTACCTGTTGCAAAACTAAGCGCTTTTCTCTGCTAAGTTTGAACGCTGACTGTTTGCTTTACTCCACCGGAGTCACTGTGATGTTGCAGATCGCTGGCTCGGTTTCCTCCGCAGTTGTGTGATTCATGATTATTCATGGCTTCTGTCCCATGGGGCTGCTCTGAAACAATATGCACTATGTGAGCCATGGCACACAATATGATGATGAGCCAACATCTCTCTCTCTCTCTCTGCTTATTTACTTCTCAGAAGAAAAAAAAAGATCACAAACATTTTTCTGTATCTTACTTTAATGAGTAGCTCTGGAGCTTTGGTTATTTTTGCAATGTTGAGATTTTTTATTTCATTGTTGTAGTGAATAAAAGAACATCAGATTCAAAGATCATACTTCTGTTATCATGACCTGCCAGTTGTTTACAGCAAGGTTATGCTATATAGGTCACCTAGCAACCCATTACTGTCATCAACACCTGAGAGAGAGAGAGAGAGAGAGAGAGAGAGAGAGAGAGAGAGAGAGAGAGAGAGAGAGAGCACATGCTTAATTAGAGACAGCAAACATTACAGTGGTTGGGATTTTCCACCACATGCCATAAATCAGACACTCCCTGAGTTTTCTAACATACTCTTCATGGTAAACATGAATAAATGTATATTTTAAATATATCTCTGATAATGTCACCTCCTTCCAGTGTTCTGGATCAAAGATCTGTGAAAAAAAAAAATAATTTTTTTCTTTTCTTAAGATCCATTCAGTGTAAAAACTTTTTTTTTGGTCATGTCAGTCTTTTGCTTTACTTTCTGTTACACCACAACGCTGTTTCATTCTCAATCCTGATTGGTCAGAAAATGTTGATTATGTTTCTATAACAGCAGCTCTGATGACAGTTTAAAATAATGTATTCTATAATTGTTGCACCAGTGAAGATGTCTGTAAGGAGATGTTTACTTTTAGTAAGATTTATGGAAGAGCGTCAGCACTTTGTAACAGTCTGTAAACTTTAGGACAGAGGAGTTTACGCATTGTGGTTTCTCAGTAACGTGACAAGGAACTAACTTGTTTCAGGTGTTCTACAACATAAATAAATAAATAAATAAATAAGTAAATAAGTAAATAAATAAAAAGTATAATGTTTTCTTTAGATACAATGGTTGTGGTATAATAGAACATGCTGTTGTAGGAAAAATGCTCAACTTAAGGCTGGTGGGAAACAACTCTTCTTCATCACACCACCCCATTGTTGGTTATTTTCCTAATACAGGAGTGTTTTATTTCTTCCTTAAGTCACTATTACTTTCAAACCAATAAAGTATTTTATACAGAGATGATTTTCTTTATCTTCTTCTTCTGCTCAGGTGGCTACAGAAATTCTCCATGCAGCTCTCATGCAGCTAGCAATAAACGAAACGATGCTACATTATTGTACACTGATTTACATGTACAAGAAGCGCGTGTTGAAATGAATTCCCCCTGACACACACACTCACGCTCTTAACCCTCAGATCACAAAAACACCTGACTCTGGGTGTATTCTGAGAAAATCTCTGCTCCATCAGCGCTTTGTGATTGATCCACCTGTCTGCCGCACCTGCAGGCTCTTCGGCTGAGTGCCGGGTGTGTGTCGCTTTTCTAAACTCCACACACACACGCATGAATACACACACACGCTCACTCACACACAGCCTCTCTCTGTCTGATGGCCTCCGAGTGCAGCAGGTCAGAGAGCCGTTCCTCCGTGCCTGACTCCGAGTAGCAGCTGAACACCAACGCCAGGATGTGGGAGGAAAACTTTGACACTGAGAAGTAAGACTGTGTGTGTGTGTGTGTGTGTGTGCTTATTCATCTGTATGTTTTCACATCAGTTTGTCTGTGTAAGCATCAGACTGTATGGATACAGCTATAAATCTTCCTGTTTGTGTATTTATATCTTTATCTGTCTAACGAGTGGTTTGCTTAAATCCGTTTCAGTATTATTTGTGCAGCTAATAATAATAGTAATATTACTAATGCTACAAGTACTACTTGTATAAGTGCAAACTTTTGCATTCAACTGTCAATATTGAGTTTTACTGTGGTAATATAAGATATCCATTCTTTATTATGTCATCCATCCATCTGTCCATGCTCCCTTAAACTTAACGAAACAAAAAAATTATAGCTTGTCATGTTACCAAGAAAGTTCTGCAAAGAAAGTTTTACTGTCCTGAAGATGTGGGAAACCTTAAAATCCCAGCTTTACCTCTGACTGTTACACAGCGCTGACACTGGAGACTCCTTCCACAATAAAGATCTCCTTACAGAAAACTTCACCACATCATTATCACAATATCACGATATTATTATTGCACACTTTTTAATCCTTTTATGAGGACTGTCTGCTATACGAGTCCCTGTGAACGAGCTGTTGCTATAGAAACGATACCGTATTTGCATTAATATGAACCTGTCATTGTATTTTTTTCCATCGCTCTCATGTTTCAGTCACGGAGTTGGCAGAAAGAGAGATTATTCCCCAGTGTCATGGAGCGAATACTTTGAGATGATGGACGACGTGGTGGTGGGCTCGGCAGAGAGCAAGGACATATCCTTCACGCACGCGCGCACACACACACACACACACACACACACACACACACACACACACACACACACACATTATTGCTAGGTTTGTCAGGTTTATACAGTGTCCTATAGCTCCTTTGTCTATGTGCAGAACACGGTATGATTCCTTGACAGGCGTGTGTGTGTGTACGTGTTCCGTGTGTATAAGAGCGGACAGGACGGTCCACTGCTGGTGCTGCTGCATGGAGGAGGACACTCAGCCCTGTCCTGGGCTGTCTTTACTGTACGCCACAGACACACGATTCATTTCACATGAGCTGATTTTGCTGAATAACAGCCATCATTGGGCCAAAAAGGGGAGGAGCTTGTGTGTGGATTAACCAAGTGAAATCCAGAACATTTGACGTCACCGCGGGCTTCTGTAACTGTGGCTACCTGGTGTTAAGTAGCTAATCAGGTCCACTCACAAGCTAGATAACGATGGGGTGGTTACTGTTACCACGCTAAACTTGATTATTTTCCTGTAAGAACAGGTTTCATTCCTTTTATAACCACAGCAACTTGGCAGCAATTGATTTTTTTTATTTAATGAAAAGATTTTTTATCCGTTTATAGTTACATTTAACGATGTAGAACGTCTGTGAAAATTCAGAATCAGAATCCAGAATTCATGAATATAACGTACATCATGAATCACATAACATCGATACTGAGCCAAGCTCTGACTCTCTGCAGGCAGCCATGACGAGTAGGGTCACCTGCCGGGTTCTGGCCATGGATCTACGAGGGCACGGTAAGGTCAAAGGTCAAGTGTAAGAAAATTAATATAATTTATGTTAGGGTTTAGTAAGCTGGCATGTATTACAGGTGCTACTCAAGTCCGGCATGCTGATGATCTCTCCACCCAGACCATGTCCAGGTAAATACACACACACACACACACACACACGTCTATATCTAATCCCTCAACAAACACTTTTATCCAATGGGACTGAAAGTGGAGCAGAATTCAATTCAATAATCCGGCTGAGCGGTTAAGGATTAAGAGCTTAAATCTGATCACTCAAATCACTGCAGGAGATTCGAGGTGCATTTTAGCCACCGTTTATACAAGTGTACATGTTATACATGTAAGTACACACAGAGTTCTGAAATGCTCAATCACAGATAGACAGAAATAAGAGTCATTTATTATTTATTTGTCTTCATTCCTTCCTGTGTTATAGCCATCAATAAATATCACGTGACTAATCCCAGTCGATGTGCTCTCCACAGAGACGTAGCCAACGTGGTGCGAGCCACATACGGGGAAGTCCCGCCCCCTATCATCCTGGTTGGTCACAGTATGGGCGGCGCCATAGCAGTGCACGCAGCCAGTGGCAGTCTGCTGCCCTCGGTGGTAGGCCTGGTCGTCATCGACGTCGTGGAGGGTGAGCGATTATTCTCTAATTATGTTATAGTACAGTATACTTATACCTCACTGCTGGAATCGCTCCTGCTGAATCTGCACCCACAGTCAAACTCAGGCAGTCATAATAAGTAAGGAATAAAACACTTCATGTCATGCTGTTATAGGAAAACAATCAACAGCGGGGTGGTGTGATGACGCGGAGTTACAGTTACCATGCTGAAGTTGATTATTTTCCTTTAACAACACATCCCAGAGGGTTCTTCTTATTCCATAGCAACTTTTTTGCCTTTTTATCCATTTCTAGTTACATTTAATACTATGGGATGTTGTGGAACACGTTCTAGTAGATATAACAGATAACAGTTGCTCAGCAGCCTCTCTTAAAGTTAAAAATCCCGCAGCTTGTCATGTTACCTCTGTCATGAAGATGCTGGAAAATTTACAGTTCAAAGCTAAGCTTTAATGATGATTAAAAATGATTATATCGTTTTCTTTGTTAAATTGAGCAATGTTGTGGCATACAAATATATATGTATACTGCGCTATATAAGCCTGTTACCTATTATTATTGTTAAATTTAAGCCATGCAGCTCAACAGCCATGAAAAATGCAACGCAATCACAGATTCAAATGTTAAAACTGTTCAAATCACAAGCTATCGACTCCACATTTTACCCTGCAATGGTGTACTGTATCTACCTGAACACACGACTGGTCATGAGCCAACATTTAGTGGCCTTCTATAGCAGATGTATAAATATTTCAAGGTGAAGTGTGTTGTCTCTGTAGGGAGCGCCATGGACGTGCTTCACAGCATGCAGAACTTCCTGAAAGGACGACCCCGATCCTTCAAATCCATCGATCACGCCATCGAATGGAGGTCAACAATAAAGTCACATCCAAGTATCTCTGTTCTAATGCTGTAAAAAGAGTCTCATTGTGTGCTTTAGAATATTATAACACTATCCATCTTAAACCATGCAGAACTTTGGACAGTACTGTAACTCTCAGTCCTCTGCTTCTGTAGTGTTAAAAGTGGGCAGATCAGAAACCTGGAATCAGCCAAAGTATCAATGGTGGGCCAAGTGAGGAGGTAGTGTTATCTTCCAAAAAACTATTTAAATAATAATTATTCAACACTCCAATGAGGACTCGTGCTCTTATTTATTTATCATGCGAACTTGACGCACTCAGGTGTGAGGTCGAGGACGGAGACTCGGCCGAGCAGGTGAGCCCGGTGACGGAGAGCGTGGCCGAGGGTCACGAGGAGTTTTACGACCTGAACTACGTCACTGACAAAGCAGAAAGCACGGCATCGGAGGTGAGAACACACACACACACATACACATATATATATATATGTATACACAGACAAACACACTGACAGACATCTGCATAGCTAGAGAGTACGACAGACAGATACAGATTGATTAATCTAAAGATAGACCAAAAAAAAGACAGCTTAGGCTAGTCAGACAGAGAGAGAGAGAGAGACAGAAATACCTATACATACTGACTGAGAGTTAGAGATACAGACAGACAGGCAGACAGAGAGACACGCCAAGCTATTTACACAGAGAAACTGACAGACTGGACGACAGATTGAGAAAAATAGATAGACAGAAAGACAAACAGATTGAGAAAGCTAGACAGACAGACAGTTTATTTGTTATTACGTCACTATAAAGAAATAGGTTCTTCACCTCATGTCTCAGTTCCAAAACCAAAATTCAGTGTAAAAATTGTTTAAAAAGTCCCACTTTTAAGCTAAGTGGTAAGGTGTGAAGTGTGTAGTGAGGAATCTAGATAGACATCACCCATAAGACCCAACGGCCTGATATACACTGACCCCTGAACTGGTAAAGCGTTATACACCCCCCACTCGCCTTACTCTGTGTGTGTGTGTGTGTGTGTGTTCGTGCATGTACCTACAGCCCTCCAGCGTGTACAGCTGGAGGATCGACTTGTCTAAAGCGGAAAAGTACTGGGACGGCTGGTTCAGAGGAATCTCCAACCTGTTCCTGGGCTGTAACGTTCCCAAACTGCTGCTGCTCGCAGGTCACAAACACAGGCTTTAAAGAGAAACATGGAGTACATAACAGATTAGAATAAACCAAATCATTCTTTAATTAAAAAGGAAAGTTTATTAACTTATATATATATATGCACATAGTATGTTCTGTTCCTGGCTTTTCATTAAACTGTTCTGGACACAACTTGACTCTCTAACAAACACAGTCATGTCAGTAACACACACACATTGCCTGTCTGGGTAGCTGCCTTCTGATTGGACCATAGTGCTCAAACTTAAATTATATTCGACATACATTGATGATGTTCATTATCATGAGCTGTGTGTCCTGCATGCAGGTATCGATCGATTGGACAGAGACTTAACCATCGGCCAAATGCAAGGTGAGTCTGTCTGATTTAGGGTTAGGGTTAGAGTGTTGAAGGCTCACTGACGGTCCGAAATATTCACTGACTGGAGTATCAGGTCCAGCTGAGGAAACACCTGGTGCAGTCAGTCAGGGACCTTTACTGCTAATAATAACACACACACACACACACACACACACACACACACACACACACACACACACACACACACACACAGTCTACAGCATGCCAAATATTGGTCAAGAGCAACTTTCCTCTCCTGACCATCACCAGGCATACACAGCCTTGACACTTATTCAGAGTAACAGAAGAGATTTGGATAGTTATATGCTTCTAACCCTCTCTGATAGGGAAATGAGTAAAGGGTTCTACATAGAACCATTTAATGGTTCCTCTGAATAACAGGAACAACTGGAGAAGCCATAAGATTTCTAACATTTTTTTCTAGATGTTTTGTCTTGTAGTGTATGATTTAAAGCTGTTCAAATACTTGAGTGGAGGCCACGCCTCCTCCACTGAGACTGACGCGCGCACAGACACGCCCCCTTCCCTGATAAACACCAAAGGAAACTCATTTCATAAAGTTTCTAAGCAATAAATATCAATAAAAAAACTGTGCATGGTTTCATTCAGAGGTCTATTCAGCCAGCACAAACGGGCAAATATTACCGATAATACGCAGTTTTGAATCGGTAAAACTCGTAATGGAGAAGAATTTTTTTTTCTTTTTTGTCTTTAGGTAAATTCATGATGCAGGTGCTGCCCCCTTGTGGTCACGCCGTGCACGAGGACACACCAGACAAGGTAACCATTTCACACACTTTTAAGAGTTTAAATTAGTACTGTACAGAATGAATTAGTTGTGAATACTACACTGAGAGAAACCTGGTAAAGATTCAGTACATCAATATTACAGTAAACGCCAAGCTTCAATCATTACTAAGGTCCCAGTGTTGAGGAGTTGGTTTGACTAAAAAAGTTCATGTGTACAATTTTCCCAACCCCAAAGTAGTAGTCAGTAAACCAAAACTACTTTAGGTTTTCCTTCCATCTTTAGTTTTTTTTAATTCTTCAAAAAGGAACACAACATCGCCACGTTGCTGAACTCGGCGGCCATTTTGGAGTCCCTTTTTCCTCTCAGCACAAATGTGGTGTCCGTCTGAAGTGTAACCCTTAACCTAAGTCCTGCACAGGATATTGTAGCTGATTTTAAAAAATGTGACAATTTGAGCAAGACTTTGAGTGTCTTCTAGCCTACTGAGGTCCTGCTAGCCACATTAGCTTCACAGCTCTAGTATAGCCAGCAACTGAACGAACATCCACCAAAAACTTCATTTTTACCACTTTATACTCTGCATTTTGAATGATGTCTGTATTTTGTTCTCAGCAATTAATTAATAAGTGGCATAAGCCTTATTTCTTACAATATTAAACCATGAACAAGTCCCTTCACCCCGAGACACATAAATGAAATCATAAGAAAAAGTTTTTAAATGACATGCATTATTTCTGAAGTGAAATTAATCAGTACTACTGTTTACAAAGGCACGTTATACATTAAGTTCAGAACGTGGGAACGGAATCCACATACAGAAAGCTGTGTTGTTTCCAGGTGGCTGACGCTCTCGCTGGCTTCATGACCAGACACAAGTTTGCTGAGGCTCGCAGTGAAACCAAGAGGTGAGCTGGCTCTCTATAATGACTTAAAGACAAAAGACATTAAAGATCACTTTCACCTCTGACCTGACCGGAATTACAGCCATGTTTCGGTGTGCAAGACCCTAATCCCTTACTGTACCCGTGTTGTGTCGTTCCTCAGCTCCTCGTACCCCTTCATGCGGTGAACTCCAGCAGGTGTGTGTGACCGAGTCTCCAACTGTGGAAAGGTTACAGCTTTACTTCTGACACTGGAGACTCCTTCCATACATGTTTAATTAACGTTTCCTCACAGACTTCATTGTGTCTAATCAAGTACCTTTCATGATGAAACCCTTTTTAGAGGAATGAACGGTTCAGGATCAAATGCAAAGTGTTACATTTTTCACTGCTCACTGATTACATACAATCTTTTAGTGTTGGGCATGTGACAAGTGGGTTATTACATCATAAAATATTACAGCCAATGATATTGGAATATGCAAATGCTTCCAATCTGCAAATTGTGGGTGTGTCGTTACTGTATCATTCAATCATTTTGAGTGGACCTCTTTCTTTTTGTCCTCAGCGTCTCAGCGGCATCCGGTGTCGTCTCCACGGCGCCCTCTCGAGACAGAAAACCTCACACACAGCCAGCAGTCATCTTAACACCATAATCATGACTTTCAGTTGTTTTTCATGTGCCAGTGTTTACTTTACTGCTTCTTCTGCTTGTTTTTTATTTAAATTGCTTTTTTTAGATATTACGTCCTCTTTTGTGTGTGTGTGTGTGTGTGCGTGTGTGTGCGATGTATGTAAAGGCAGTTTAGCAGTTTATAAATGTGATCTCATTTCAGAGGGAATGAAAAGATTTACTGAAAAATCACAATAAAATTTACTCATATTGAATTCATAGTCTGAGTCACGTGCAAAACTACTGACCAATAACGTGCAGAACGTGTGTGATTTGCACTGGGTGTGTGTGTAGGTCTCGTACGAAATCAAATAAACCTCATCCTCGAATCAGATTTGCACAAGACGACGCAACAAAGAGAGAAAATGAGAACTGGTTTGACAAAATGCGTCTATTTACAATATACAATAAAATTATCGTGCGGAGGAAAGAGATACAAAGTTCAATGGATTCACTCACATACGAACACATGTGCAAAGGCTTGCTGTCATGCTCTAGGCGTATGAAATGCTGTGGTCCGCGACGTCAAGAGCACTTTCTGGAAACAAAAAAAGGAATCTCACACCAGCAAAGAACTCTCCAGTCACGAATTTGGCTTTTTTTTTTTTTTTTTTTTGAACACGGCCATTTCGATCCTCCTGAAGCGTCTTCGAACACTGCACTCACTTCAAATGCACTCCTATAGAAAAATAATACACTTCTTTTTTTCTGAGTTGAAAAGTCCTGGAGAGTTGCGGTTTTTATCCCCTCCTCAGTCCGCTCGCTTCAGGAGAAGATGGAACGGAAGAAAATTCCATGTAGGAACGGACAAACGAGCTGATTGTCGAGCAGAACGAGTGCGGCCTTCAAGTCCTGACGGAAATGTCGTAACTGCGAGCTCAGCATCGGATTTCTCTACGGGAACGGACTCGACGAGCTGTAAAACGATCTGATGTTGCGTCAGAGCTTTGAAGAAAGGGAAGACCGGAACGTAATAAGTACATTTTAGAAGTAAAAATAAAAAGTGAAAAAAAAAAGACACTCCAGGGAATGTTCACACTTTTCTTTCGTCAACAAAACAAATCCACGTCTGGTTCAAAACAGAACGATAAAGAGAATTGGCAAGTTCCTGGCACAGGTACCGCGTACGGACACGTGCTGGTCATGTGACCTACTATCAAACAAGTGCGATGTGCAAGGCCACGCCCCCTCCCACAAGAGCTTAGCATAAAGAGCAAAACATTCAGCTGGTATTAAAATAAGGCATGTAGCACACGTGCAATTTTTTACGGAAGCCACGCCCATCTCAGATTTAAATCATCCTGTACATATCGATCAAAATCACTACAATCGTCCTTAATTACGAATATAATAATAGACATCGGTCTGGAAAACTAATGCGGTTTGAATAGTACTAAACTAGATAAGAACACTATTCAGATCATGTTGTTGCATTATTGCAAAAATATACTCGCTCTTGCATGTGAACAGAACAATAAAGTTTTTCCACGTCGTCCATTTTGTTTCCGCCCACAACCACCTGAACGCACGTCACATCGTACTTTAACGACTTCTGTTACACTTCTGAGGAGGACTTGAAGGCAGCGGAAGCCGATTGTCTGCTGAAAACTAACTCGTGTGGCGTATTTTCCGGACTATAAAACGTGGTGCGTGGCGTAGCGATCCTGCTGCTGGGCTACGTTCTGTTTTAGTGGCTGAAAACTCATTTTTAAAATATGTATTAATTCACTAGCATAAGGCCCATACATGTACCGTGACCTACATGTAAGAAACATAGCCAACCTAGAGTTAGCAAATAGTAACAGTGTCGCTCTAGCTAACTTGTGTAAGTTAAGGTGAGGTTTATGCTAACTACCTGTTTATTAGCGACGCTAAAAAGAATATATGAAAAAGAAGACGGAAGCCCGCAGCAACTTTACATCTTACTTCATGTTATCCAGTGAAAAACTGACTGTTTACTGTTTAGTTACGTTAGCGTTGCTAGCTCCGAACTACGACTGGATAAAAGCTACTTAGCTCACTGTGCTGGTCTGTCCAGCCACCATATTTTCTGTATGATTAGCTGTCGGCTACGTGTCACAGACAAAGGTCATGTGACATCACACACCTGCGCCTCACAGAAATAAACTGAGTGGAAAAAAATGACAATGAAAAAAATGTAAACTTTTAAAAATAAGAGCTAGCTAGTGTTAGGTTGATGCTACGAGGGGCAGCCGTTAGTGCGCATTAGCTAAAGATAAATAGCTAGCTTAGAGCTAGCTGGCTAGTGTTTGACCGTGGCGCGGTCAAGTTTCTAAAGCTAGCAAAAAGCTTTCTTAATAAAATAAGCAAATAAATACGCCAGTGTCACTCTGAGTGGCCTCATAGCAGCGGATAAACACTGTTAAACCCAAGATGGCGCCTTGAATTGAATTACATTCTTTTGTAAGAATGAAGCCACCTTGGTCACCACATCCCCTTAAATTTCCACTAAAGCATAATAGATCAATAATAATACTAAAAAAATGCTAATAAATGACTACAACCAGTGATTAACTGGCTCATAAAAATAAAACCGGCGAATGATTCATGATTTTCTTGCTTATTTCACACGTTAGTGTAAGAGCGCTCTGCTAGCGAATAGTTTCGGTGTAACTAGCGATGGCTGGTGTGTACACGTTTCACGTACGAAGCTGATGCCGTGTTGAGAGTTCGGTCACAGGGTGGTGATTTAGAATCTGGCAACGTGAGGCGCATTGTGAAACGATCCACCCCAGCGCCTGCTACGCCGCGGTCTTATAGTCCGGAATATACGGTACTCGAGTGTACACTCTGAAGTAAATCAACAGAGA
Source organism: Notoglanidium maculatum (assembly GCA_030068355.1). Classification (NCBI taxonomy): domain Eukaryota; kingdom Metazoa; phylum Chordata; class Actinopteri; order Siluriformes; family Auchenoglanididae; genus Notoglanidium; species Notoglanidium maculatum. The sequence continues at coordinate 20,318,518 of JAQQZX010000015.1, read as the reverse complement.
AAGAGGAACTGGTGTGTCGTCTTCTCCAACACCAGACACACAGAAAGAGTAAAGGGTAAGAATGCAGCAGGCAGTGATGTCATAGTGTGATGTCATCGGCTAGCAGATTCCGCTGGAAGCTCAGTCAGCGTCACCTGTCGCCATGGCTACTCCGCCGTCGCCGGGGACGACTCAGTCCGTGCATCCGTGGTTCGAGTGGCCGAGGCCGCTGCCCGGTAGGCATTTCGTGCCGTCTGTGGGCGTGTCCATATCATATTGCCCCGCCCCTATGGCGAGGGATGCTTCTGAACTGCTGCTCGCTATTGGCTGAAGTTCACCTGAAGAGATTAAGACTTTAACACAACACTGTAGACACGCTAATCTCTCGTTTACTACGCTAATCTCGTTACGTTCCTGCTAATCTTTCTCAGTGAACACTGTTTAATCCATGACACAGCTGAAACATTATGCTAACATAATGCTAACGTTACTTAGCAGACATCTTAATTTGGCTGAATAATAAATAATTACATTTATGCTGAAATGTTGCTACATTTTTGTTAGCTAAAAGCTACATAAGCTAGTCCTGAACATACTATATTATTATTAAACTATTTTGTGCAGTGAAAAGTATCTGCATTCTCTTTAGCATATCTAGCTACTTCAATAACTACAGTTATTATTGTTGCTAAATCTTATGCTTGTTGCCTAGCAATAATGGCCACATAATGTTAAAAAACAGTATTACATTTTTGCTAGTTGGCTTGTAGTGACAGTCTAACATCTCAACTCACTCTGAGTAGCTTGTGTTTGTCCGATCACTGCTGCTATGCTAACACTGATGCTAATCATTTCTGCTAGCATGGATTTAGAATTTTTGATGGTATCTTATAATTTTCACACCTTCCTGTGTGAAACGCAAACAAACAGGTTTATTACAAAAACAGCGAGCGATTAATATGTTCGTTACAAACATCACGAACAACGAGCACTGGAAAGAGCAGAAGAAAGAAACTTCTACAACTCACTCTGCTCAGTCAGCAAGGTGTCCTCTGTGATGGGCTCCGAGTCCAGGAGGACCTGAGGGAGACCCACCAGCCTGACACCAGGGTCACGCCCCCCTGTGATGTCACCAGCCAAGACGTCATCACTCATCACCATGGCGTTCAGGGCCACGCCCCCAACAGCCAGATCGTAGTCCAGAGGGAGCTCGTCCAGGCACTCTGCACTCGACTGCGGCATAAAGAGTTAAACACGCACGCACGCACGCACGCAGGATAAAAACTTTCACTCATAACACCCTTGACAAAACAAAAAACGATAAAAGATATCATAGCAACTTGCCAAAAATTTACATTTTTTAATAACTAAAGGACAAATACTTTGTGTTAGTAATAATTTATTTCACATGGAGAGGGGTCCCTAAAACGGCCTTTATCTACATTTATCTAAGAATCCAGAAACCTGGCAACATCGTTGTTATGGTAACCAACCACACACATCAGATATGGTAGATTCTGAGGTGACAGATGATCGGCATCTCCCTTTTGTAAAATTAACTTCAAAAGGTGAAAGAACTTGATCTCCCTCTCTCCTCCTCTCTCTCTACTTTTCACTGTCTCACTCTCTCTGTCTGCTAAGAGCTTAACTCACAACCTCCTGGGTCACTAGTGCAGAGGCTGTGTGTGTGTGTGTGTGTGTGTGTGTGTGTGTGTATCCCTACCGTGAGCCCGAGCGCTTTCAGGATGTTCATTTTACACATGGGACACGTGCGATGGTCCACCAGCCACGGATCCACACAGCCTTTATGGAAGACATGCCTGCAGGAGGACAGACGAATGAGTGTATGTGGGTGTGTGTGTGGGTATGGCTGTGGGTGTGTGCGGGTGTGTGCCCGGGTATGGCGGTGGGTGTGTGCGGGTGTGTGTGTGTGCATGTTCTGGACCATGTCCTCACCTGCAGGGGAGAATTCGCACCACATCGTTAGGCTTATAGCCTTCAATACACACAGCGCAGTTATCGAAGTCTGACTCCGTCTCCTGGAGGGGTTCAAACACACACACACACACACACACACACACACACACACACACACACACACACACAAAGGTTAAAAAAGAAAAGCTATAAAGTACCATTAACACCACGTCATATTTAACGTTTTCATTTCCCCATATTGTAACTTTTACACACAGAATCTTAAAATAATTAACATACTGTACATATAGCTGCAAATATTTGTACACCCTCAGGACAAAATGAGTGGGTGTGCAAACTTCTGCACGGTATAGATGGTTACAGTGTATACAGTAATGTTTGTTTTCTCAATCTGAATATCAATGCCACAGGATCAGTGTGTGTGTGTGTGTGTGTGTGTGTACCTGGTCTCCTTTCCTGATGGTCCGCACTTGGAGCTGACTGATGGCCTTTTTAGCTGCATCACCGAGTCGCCTCTACACACACACACACACACACACACACACACACACACACACAGGTTAGCGATGATTTAAAGTCAGTTCATCACCACATTACACCCGTTTCTCTCCCGTTAAGGAGTCTTTGTCTCTGTCTCTTTCTCCTTTTTTCTCCATGTCTCTCTGTTTTTCCTTCCATCTCTTTCGATGAATCTCCTGGTCTTTCTCTCACTCTCTCTTTCTCAGTCTTTCTGTGTCCATCCTCTCTCACTCTGGTGTTTAGACTAACCTCCATCTCTCACGAAGTCCCTGTTATTTCCCCCCTCACACGCACGCACATGCACACAGACACACACACACACGTGCACACAGACACGCACACACACGTGCACACAGACACGCACACACACACAGTCACAGCTGTGAGAAGAAAGCAGAGGTGATAAAAGTGCAGCAGCAGGAGGATCAGCCCTAATGGCCATCTTCCTTCCCGCGTCTCTCTCGGCTCTGTGCGTCTCCGCCTCTGATCACCGTCTGGAAACCGGCGTCGCCATGCTGACTGGGATCTGTACGGACCGTTACGAGCGAACACGCTGCAGCCTGACTGCACTCCCACATTCAGCACTGACGCTCCTGTGTGTGTGTGTGTGTGTGTGTGTGTGTGTGTGTGTGTGTATGTGTGTGTGAGTGTATAGGTGTCAAAGTCAAGTCAAAGTGAACTTTATTGTCATTCAGACCACACAATTCAAGACTGCATAGTAGAACGAAATTGCATTTCTCCTGGCTCAATGTGCAAAAACACAAGGACATACTAGAC
>JAQQZX010000015.1:20266626-20296237 GCA_030068355.1 Notoglanidium maculatum | reverse complement strand
ACACACACACACACACACACACACAAACACACACACACACACACACACACACACACACACACACACACACACACAGAAACAAGGCAGGAATGCAAAAGAATTCCATCTCATATCAGAATAATCCTCTAAACTAACAAGACAAAGATGACACCTGACCTCACCGCTTCAGTGGCGTTTTAGTGGCGTTACGTAAAATTAAAAAACGCTACAGATTCGACCTCCATGCAGACAGAATTTACGAGAGGATAAAAAGCTCCAGGCTTTGGACGTGGACTCGTACCCGGATCTCCAGCAGGTTGTGGAAGTTGTTCCCGACCCGGACGGAGATCTTGCTGGGAGTGTAGCTCTCATCGGATTTATAATCGGCGTAAATGCAGAGCATCTTCACTGTAGTCTTCCTCCTGCGGCAGGGAGAAACAATCAGCAGACTCCGAATAACTTCCTGATCAGACTGAGGATGCGCTCTTTGGTGTCACACTGCACATCATTAAATGATGCAAATAAACAAACCTGTGAGGTGTGCAGACGTAGCGCGGGGTCATGTGACCGCGTAATATCAATAGTGATAAACTGTTTAAATCATATCTTTTCATAAATAACTGAATATTTGTATTTTTTAATTTTTTTATTTAATTTTTAAAATACAACACTGTTCTGCTGTATGGCTGGTAACTGGTTCATGACCCTCAGTGTAATGATGCATATTGTGTATTGTGGAAATCCTTTTGAGAATCACGACGTGATATTTTTGGTCACACCGCCTGTCCCTTTGTGTGGAGCTGAAAACGTGCTCGTAAAACTCTTTCACTCTGTCAATGGAAAAAGGAAACGGAGGAAACCCGCATGGATATGCCAAGAAATGACTCAAAATCATCTGAAATGTAAATATTCATGTTAACGCAAGCTAGATGGTGTCTGTTATCAAAACCACGGATTCATCAGTATATTATTTTTTCTAGGCTGACCGCGATACCCAAACAGAAACGAGTAACCTACTTAATGTTACTCAACATATGGCAGAGAACACGTTATTGCGCTCTGGTTTCTCTTGGTTTAAACAGCGGACATGGAAAATGCGAGCGCGGCGCTCCAGAGCGCTGAGGCTCGTCTCTACCTGAACTGGATGTTGACGAGGTGAGGCTGAGAGCCGTCTGACTGCCAGTACGTCTCCAGGTTGTCGTCCCTCAGCTGGTCGACGCCGAACCCTGCTCAGACAGGCAGAAGAAAAATTTACACACCCTAAGTTTAAAATGACGAGTTTTGGTTTTACGCGCAACAAAGATGTACGTGTATTAAACAGTGAAACTTTTAAAAAGATCTAATTATCTCACACAGAAATGTTTCTATGTGTGCTTTTTCTCCATTTTAAATTTTAAACACGATAAAACTCTGTTGCTGTATTGTTTACGCTGTACACGCACGTTCACTTTATCAAACCAATAGGAAAGGAAGCCAATACTAAAAGTTAAACCTGCTTTATGAAGCAGATTAAAGTGAGCACACCGGGTTTGCAGGAGGACAGAGACCACACGGCCTGAGAGCCGATCTCGCGGACCGTCCCTGTGCGCTCCAGCTGCTTGGGGTCGGCTCCGGGAGGGGTTTTAGTAGCAGCTGCCATCTAGCCTGTAATCAGAAACACTGTGGATACAGAAATTGTTGTTATTCTTTCCATTTCCTCATGGAACAAAATCCCTGCTTTTCCAAACTGTTTGGGATTTTCATACGTTAAAGCTTCGTCATTACCTTTATAATTAAACCATGAAGTGTGATGTGCATCAGGAGGTCTGCATGCAAAAGGAAGACATTTTAAACCTTAAAATATTCTCAACAGTACATGCACAGACTTTTCCAACAATCCTGAATGAGCTGCAAAGAGAGTTATACAGTCCCTGAGCTTTAATGCTGTACAACGTTTACACACAGATTTCAAGCTTGCCTCGTTTCACTATTATCTCTCTATGTTTGCAAAATAATTACTTTATACGTTAATGCTTCAGAACCTAAATATTTTATAAAGGTTATAGAAAACTACGCCAGATATCTAGACTTTAACAAAGTAACGATTAGCTAGATAGGTAAGCTAACTGTCAACTCAGCATAGGCTAACATAATACATATACACAGTAAGCTAACTGCAACAAAGACTTTCAATTGGGTAAAATATAAACCAAGATGACTTGTTACTTAATTTAATTTGCTGTACGGAACATAATCGTCCAAGTTATACTTGGTCGAAATTTCGAATTAGCCTTCTTTCCCGGTTTCCGCGCACGCTGATGACGTCACTGAGGGACGCGGCGTAAGGCAGGGGTTAAGACTGCGCATGCGCACTAATTCACGACGCTATTTACAGGGCGTTTTGTGCGAGACTTATAATAATAATAATAATAATAATAATAATAATAACTGCAATAATATAAAAATATAACAATTTTTACAAAGTCGCCATTAACAATTTGAAAGCGAAAAAAAGAGAAATAAATAGTAGAATAATAGAAATAATAAACAGACAAAATTATATAAAAATTTCAAATAAAGTGCAGAGTCTTTTTTTGGAGATGTTTAAGTAGAAGAAGAATGCCAATACAGGTCTAGAGTCATTATATTTACATTTATGCATTACATATTGTGCCACAGTAATAATTAAATTAATAACAAAATATCCCGTTGATTGTTCTTGCTATTCTATCTACTAAAGTCATATCTAGTCATATCTACTAAAGCCAAACAATACATCAGCTAGAGGAAGCCTGAACTCTAATAAGAAACTCATTCAATGGCTAACATCTGTTTATTATTTTAGAAAATATTAAGGTCCATATGTTTTCACATTCAAGGCTATTTGCAGTCTGATTCCAGAAATTGATCCGATTCCTCTCTGAAACAGTACTCTCTGGTACTTTGAAAGTGTTAAACTCTGTTAGCATTAATTACCACAGAAATGTGAATTTTTAGTAATATTTTAATGATTTTTTTTTAATGTTTTAAATAAACCCATCTGTATAAAATAAAACAAAAGAAACATTTTGCATAAAATTAACAAACATATTGTTATTATATCTGGATTATTTCTAAATAGATTATCTTGGTTAATGATTATTATGGATCAGGACTAAAAGCATTGGTTTGTAGAAAGTGGGTCGATATTTTCTTACTTAATTTAATTTTAAGGGAGTAAAAGTTGTACACCGCCGTACAATTCATAATAGCATACTTTTTAACATTATCATTTTACGTTGTGATAAACGTTCATATTGCAGAGTTGCACACCTATGTTGCATGTAGTGTATTTTGGATAGTGTTACAGAGTAATCGCGTAGGTTCCTTTTGCGCATGCGCGGAGGATTGACCGGACGAGCGCGTGCGCGGTAAAGACAGGACAGGAATCGTCCGTTCTGCGAGAGCGCGGCGCAAATCGAGCAGGAGACGCGGATCGGGTAGTCACAAGATGAAAACGCTGGAGTTTTACCACATGTTGCAGAAATATTTAGTGGAGGGAGACTTTTCCCCAAACTGCAGCAGGAGAATGCGGAGTGATATACGCCGCGCGTGCGACAAATTCGTCATCAAAGGTAGCGAGGCTAATGTTTATGTGCGCGTGTGTGCTTGGGATTTCCGGTGCTTCTAGGTTGTACGAAAGAAAAACGAAAGAAGTAATGCAAGTACCGAATGAATCAGACAAGCACATGACTGTGAAAAAATGTTTTGAAAGTGTCAGATGTTCGATTGAAGTGCGCTGGGTTCGGCTCTGAGTCGACTCCTCTCGGCTCTGAATCGGATCAGTAGTGAACCGAAGTGAACCGAATCGTTACTTGTTTAAAGGTGCAATAGGTAAGATTTGTGTAATTATTCTGCGTTCGAGGCGAGATTGCAACTTGTAATTCCAAACTTCCGAGACGTTAAAGCCAAATAAAACACTCATATTGTCAACAACAAGTTGCTTATTCCAATAAAGTTCTATCTCTTCCCTGTTTACGGCGCGACGACGTAAAGTCAATATGGTTCACAGCATCAGAAATAGAAATAGAGCAGCAGTTTTTTTTATTTTTTTACTTTAAATGATACACAAGTATTAGCTTTACCTCGATCAATCAACAAACAGACGTATTCACTTATTAAATATAAAACACTGACTCTAAACTATTATGTTTTTAATCATTTCTAATTTTTCCCCCACATTATTTGCACTTGTAGGAAATTTAAATATTAGTCATTGCACCTTTAACTATCACAGCACCTGAAAGACAGAGATTCACCGCACAGCCCGATTTGACATTATACCATTCTACAAGCTACAGTTAAAATGCCTATACATATAAATGATATTTTAATGATAAATAAATTTCCTTTTCTGACAGATGGCCGACTCTATTACGTCGGACCTAACAAGACGTACATGCGCCTGGTGGTCATGAGTGAGGATGAAAAGAAGTTCGCCCTAAATGAGTGTCATGATAACAGTGAGACTGGAAACCATCACGGTGTCAGAGGCACCAGAAACAAGGTTATTGCTGGATTCTACTGGCCAACGCTTATAAAGGATGTAACAGAGTGGGTACGTTCTGAGCATGTACAGTTCAAGGTGCAGAATTCCTGCAAGGTATTACACAGCTTTAAACTGAGACATCACGCAACCATCATATACACAAATACATTAAAATGACTACATAATATTTAAAATCAAACACAGTATGTGTATGAGTGCATCCTCTCACAGAATGCCTCCTGAAGGACAAGGTAACATCACCACAGTTTGACTTCGCCTAGCGCTCATAACTCAGATTTCCTGACCAGAAATAACAAAGAAAACACCGCTTCAACTTGGAATTCCTACTCAGAAAGTCAAATGTCCTCAACCACATGACATCTCAACGGACATACCTGCTGCTTGGTGTACAGTTTGCTGTTTTCAGGATGTAAACGCATCACTTACTCACGCTCACTAGGCATCCATGTTTTTCCCAACATTGTAGCTCTAAAAATGACGTGAGCTGCTTGCTTTGCTTCCTGAAGCCACTACGTTTGGGTTTTGACCTTGGAGGCAAGAAAAAAAAATCTTATCAATTAAAATGTGATAAATAATTTGTATTCATTTATTAACTCTTATTGCAGGTGAAGTCTTGTGAGCGCTGTCAGAGCAATGCGAGTAAGACGGTGGCGCCGGCGTTGCATGCTGTGAAGGTATTAGTGGCTAGACTTTTGCTAAATAAAGACAAGTGTGTTTTGGTTTTTAAAAAAATTCCTTTACATCAGATCAAAGTCTAAACATGAAATCTAACCAACATTTCCATACGATAAACATAAATGACTAAATAAGGGTGTGTAAATGAATCCGTCTACAAGAATAAACATTTATATGTATACTCACTGGCTACTTTATTAAGAATACCTACACACTGTCACAATTACACAATCAGCCAATCATGTGGCAGCAGCACAAAACATAAATACATGCAGATAAACGCAAAGAGCTTCGGGTAACAATCACGTCGAACATCTAGTGTGTGGCAGAAACAGAAACAGAAACACCTTCTTGGAGGGAAATGAGCAGACTGCTTCAAGCTTACAGGAAGGTAGCTCAAATAATCACTCTGTACAACCGTGTTGAGCAGAAAATCATCTCAGAACGCACAATAAGTCAGACATGGAGAAAACCACATAGGGTTCCACTACGTCAGTCAGGAACAGGAATCTGAGGCTACGGTACGAGCAGGCTCACTGAAACTGGACAGTCTGGAAAAACAGATTGGAAAATCATCACCTGGTTTCAGTAGAATGCCTCCATTGTAGCTGTTGTGCAGTGATGTTATTCTCTGGGGACTCTTTGAGAGTGACCAGTCATAGTGTCATTTTCTCACTGCCAAGTTCAGCTTTTTAAAATGTGAGGGAAAGCAAAGCTCGATGCTTGATTCGCTGCTCTGTTTTCAAGTTCACAGCACCTCACTCTCTCTGGTAACGAGCTCAGGTCTCAGGTCATCCGTCCTCTCTGTTAAAGATTACCTCACTGTTTAGACACCATGGTAATGATAAGTGCAGATCAACACTGTTACTGAGTAGGACTTGTATCTGTGTGTCTGCAGAAACCTGTTCCAGTGACGGTTTTAGTCACCCATGCTTCTGTCGCCGCTGAGGAAGTCTGTACTTCAACAGATCTAGTAGAGGAGGAAGACCTACAGCAAAGTAGCAGGCTTCCCATAGTTACGACGATAGAAGGAGCGACGTCTTCAGGGGAAATAAATCCTTATTTACAAGGTTGTGTGTCATTTATTATTCTTGCAACCTTTTTTCTCCACTTTTTTTCCTTTTCTTTTTAACTAGAACTCAATGGTCTAATGTATTGCAGTGATGCTGGGAAAGGTTCAGACACTTCTGGATCCTCCTTTGACTCACCAGTTTCTGGTTAAAACTAATGTAAGCACCTCATTATGATATGATTAGGCTGAAGCATCTGGCCAGCAGTAACAATAATCTTCAGCATTTGTGTACATCCTGAACCCATGTGTTTGTTTTTTTTCTGTGTACAGAATGAACAAAGCACACAAACCTCACACACACCTCACACTCACACAACAACAAGAGAACAGGTGAGTGGTACTTATACATGAGTTTAATTACAAATGTATTACAATCTACTTTGGCCTTGACAACTACACTGTCCTTTATCTATTTCTGTTAAAGGAAGCAGATGTCAATTACATATACAAAAGATATTTGCTCCAAGAACTAGAAGTAAGGAAAGCAGATCTCCAATACACAAAACTGAAAATCAGAAAACTTGAGCTGGAAATAAAGAAAATGGAGAAAGAAGTAAGTAGTTGAATAAAGCTTTAAATTGTAATGTGATTTTTTTTTTTTTGCTCGCATTTTAAATGAGATTTTTTTTCCTTTCCACAGGCTCAACAGGATCACTAAAAACACATTTGTTTTGTAATGCAATAAACACAAATGGCTAAATAAGGCTGTGTCACTGAATCTACTTACACGGGTGAATATTTATACATACATGCACAGGCCACTTAATTAGGAATACCTGTGTACCTGCTCATTTGAGGAGGCCTGTGGTGCAGTTGGTGTTCCAGTTCATCCCAAAGGGGTTGAGGTCAGGGCTCTGTGCAGGACACTCGAGTTCATCCACTCCAAACTTAACACAACGTGTCTTCATGGAGCTGCTTTGTGCACAGGGGCATTGTCATGCTGGAACAGGTTTGGGCCTCTTAGTTCCAGTGAAGGGAAACTGTAATGTACAATTGTAATGTACAGTACAATTGTGTGCTTCTTTGTGGCAACAGTTTAGAGAAGGAGCACATACTTTTGTCTCGTGCATATGGTCTGTACATTACATGAGAAACAGTTTTAAAAAAAATAAAATAATTAAAAAAAAGATGTCCTAGGAAGACAAGAGGTTTTAGATTTAATCCTTTTTTTTTTAGGGAACTTTAAAGAGCTCTTAAAACTATTAAATGATTAGTATTAAATGCATTCATTCACTGAGCTCGTTTTTTTTTCCTCAGAAAGAAGAGAATATTTATATGTTGCATATTTGAGAAATAAATATGAAAAAACCCCACAAATATTTATGTATAGTTTACATTTATAAAACAAGTTTTGGGGAACGAGAAAGAAAACACACAGTTCACGTCGCACATCGATGACGTAGCCCAGCGCTTCTCTTCGTCGCGGGTGGGAATGCGTAAAGATTCCCTTCCGCCATCTTTTTCCCTGCCGGCTTCTCCGTGTGAAGAGCACGTTGGCTGATGCGGGGGCTTATAACCTAATATCACCTTCTTATAAAGCGTCCAGAGTCTCAGCGGACAACGGGGTGAGATACTGACCGTTAATAGCTGTTTATGCGTGTTTAATAAACAGCTGTGTGGCTTTGTGTTGGCTAAATATGAGAATTAGCCACGTTGCTAGGCTAGCGCCCCCTTCCTGACGTAGCAAATTCATTTTAGCTGGCGAGACATGTTGCTATCTAAGCTATGTCTATATTTGTATATACATACATCTCTGTGCGTTAGCCGCATAGCTAACGGTACTGTCTCATATCTCGTGTTATGCTATGTTAGCTAGCCTCGTGGCTAAGTTAGATAAGCTAGCTCCACCAGTAGGGCACAGCCAGGCTCACGAGGCCTTCATCTAGTTCTCGTAGAACCGGTTTATTTATATATATTTTTTAGAGTAATAAGCACTGTAATGTATTCTGAAAGGATAAAATAACTTGTGGAACTGGCAGAAGAAGAAAGTTAGTTGTTTAGTTGACGATCTCATAATGCGCGCGCCATTACGCTGTTATTACCAAGCCACTGGAAAAAAAAACAGTTTTTCTTCTTTTTTTTTTTTTTTTTTTTTTTTTTTTTTTAAACCTGGCGAGTTCTCAGTGTCGGATTTGAAAAGAAACGTTTCTATATCTACCTTCTGGTGTAACGCAGTTTCAGGCTGAGAGGGAAAATAAAGCGTGAGCTGTCCATATGCTGGAGCTGAGCTGTCACTTTCTGGGGTTTTTAAGTTTCTTTCTTTAATTAATTCATTCTGATTCCCTGTTTCACATCATTACACTGTGTCGTTAAGCGCTTACAGCTTCTCATCAGATGATTACAGAAGTCTACAAAACAACATGAATTGCTTTTTCACTCCAGTTTAGTTTCTCAGCGCAATCACATTCTGAGCATTCTTGTGTTTAAGAACCCACAATGTTCCAAACCCTATAGTCTACGTGATATCAGACAGCGACATGGGCAGAAATAAAGTGCCATGGCTTGGTAAAGCTGGTGTCTCCTAAGTGCCACATCAGTGTGAATGGGATTAACCGCCTCTCTCTCCCGTCCAGCTCGTCTTGGCCAAACAGCGCTCTGTGGTGCGTCTGCGGTAAACAGCGCCGACAAGATGGCCGACAAGAACACGCGTATCGCTATCGTCAACCACGACAAGTGCAAGCCGAAGAAATGCAGGCAGGAGTGTAAGAAGAGCTGTCCTGTGGTGCGGATGGGTAAGAAAAACACACACACACTAAAAAGGATGTCACCTGTTTCACAGCTGTGTTAAAACGCTCGTCTGTTTCTCCTGCAGGTAAGCTGTGTATCGAAGTGACGCCTCAGTGTAAGATCGTGTGGATCTCTGAATCACTGTGTATAGGCTGCGGCATCTGCATCAAGGTCACACACACACACAGATCAACTAAGTAGAAATGCACCAAAATTATATTTGACTGTAGAAACTGTATTGAAGTTAATATATATGCAGGCACCTTAAAGTTGATTATTTTCCTATAACCTTGGCCAGAGATTATTTTCTGTTAGAATGTCAGTTCATACGTTCGATCAACTTATAGTTACATTTAATGTTGTGCAATATCTGCAAATTCTTATAATGTAATATAATGTGTTCACCACTTTAACGCTCACTCTTTTTTCCCTCTCCAGAAATGCCCTTTTGGTGCGCTGTCTATCGTAAACCTGCCGAGTAATCTGGAGAAAGAGACCACACACAGATACTGTGCCAACTCCTTCAAACTGCACAGGTACAGACATCATCGTCGTCACGGTGATCCGAGTTCTGTTATTGTACAAAGAGTCGTGAGACGTATTTATCTAGACTACTGTTTTTAGACTTGTTTTTACGCAGATGGATTGTAGTAATAAATAAAAAATAATAGTAATAATGCCAACCGTGGGTATCGGTGAGCTCATGGATGCAGAAGAGGGCGGATAGCGGTTTTCTCCAATTGTGTGTTACGCTGGCTTACGTGCATGATGCATTTTTTAAATACAGCATGAAGAGAGAAATTCTCTGGAGCCTGTACACATTTATTACATCAGTTATGACTTCCTGGTGCTTTCAGGCCTTAGATAGTCACATGACTGTGAGGAGGCGTGTGTGTGTTTACCTCTTTTTGGTACTTGTTCCAGGTTGCCCATTCCACGTCCTGGAGAAGTGTTGGGGTTGGTGGGCACTAACGGCATCGGGAAGTCCACCGCTCTCAAAATTCTGGCAGGAAAACAGAAACCCAACCTGGGCAAATACGATGTGAGTCACGTATCAGCGCACACGCACATCATTGTGGTCTGGACACAATGTTGGACACTCCCTGGGTTGCTTGTTTATTGATTGAATGAATCATAGCACCTTGTGATACTTTTTATTTTTGCTCAGAACGTTGCTTCAAATATAGCACTACTAGCAAATGGACTAAATACTAGCAAATGCACAATGTTATATATTTATATTAAAGACATTTGTACTTCTCAGAGGAAAATATTGTCATGTTTATGAGTATTTACAATATCTGTTTAGAATCTGTACCTGTGCGTTATTAGTGACCGTGTAAGGTGCGTGTGTGTGTGTTTGCAGGCTCCCCCGGACTGGCAGGAGATCCTGGCTTATTTCCGAGGCTCTGAGCTGCAGAACTATTTCACCAAGATCCTAGAGGACGACCTCAAGGCCATCGTGAAGCCGCAATACGTCGACCAGATCCCCAAAACCGTCAAGGTAAAGGAGAGCAAACGTACTACGAGAGGATTTCATACGAGCCTGCGCTTGTTGATCAGCTACCTGTGGAACGGAGCTTTGTTGTAATTCTCTGTCCTGCCTGTAGGGGTCAGTGGGCGCCATTTTGAGCAGGAAAGATGACACTAAGACGGAGGAGCAAGTGTGTGGGCAGCTAGGTATGTTTGTAATATCTCCATTGATGTTGTTGCTTTTATTCTGTGGAACAGTTCTGAGTAAACGGATTCAGGCCCCGCCCACATTTTGTTTGCGTCCTTTTGTGAGATTTCTCAACGATTTTGCTGCTTGTATGGACAGGATGTTTTGGGGGGATTTCGGAAATGCCCGTGGGCGGGGCTTCGGGGTATGTGAATTTTACCGTGTTCTGCTGTGCTGTGATTGGTCAGATCTGCTGCATCTGCGGGATCGTAACGTCGAGGACCTGTCAGGAGGAGAGCTGCAGAGATTCGCCTGCGCAGTCGTCTGCATCCAGAGAGCAGACATGTTCGTCTCCTTTGCTTGTTTTTTTTTTATTTTTTTTTTTTTATATCTTTGTCAGCCTTTTTGGTTTGTTCCTGAGTTTGACGTTCTTCCCTCTGTCTAGTTTCATGTTTGACGAGCCGTCCAGTTACCTCGATGTGAAGCAGAGGCTGAGAGCTGCCATCACCATCCGATCTCTCATCTCACCCGACAGGTCTGCAACACACACACACACACACACACACACACACACACACACACACACACACACACAGGCCTGGATAATATGACGCACATCATGTATTGTAGAAAGGAATACAATAATGAACATTAGATTGTGTGTGTGTGTGTGTGTAGATACATCATCGTGGTGGAGCACGATCTGAGTGTGTTGGATTACTTATCTGATTTTATCTGTTGCCTGTACGGCGTACCGAGTGCCTACGGAGTCGTCACCATGCCCTTCAGTGTCCGAGAAGGTACACACACACACACACGCACGCACGAGTGTCACATCGCTCTAATTGAATTCTGTAATCTGAATCTGAAATGTAATCTGAAGGTGTTGATTAATTTTCTATAACAGCAGCTGTGAAAGTAGTGCAGCTGCATCATAACACCACCTTCATCCTGTCACTGATTATTTTCCGATAACAGCATGACACTTAGTGTGTGTTTATTACCTGTTTATTTGTACACCTTTTAGATTTGTTTTCTCTACCCGCTCTGACCTGGCAGTAGTTTTTCTGTCTCTGCCTGCCCAAACCCCTTAAGGAAGTCGACTCCCTCTAATCACTCCCCAGGTATTAACATCTTCCTGGATGGCTACGTACCGACGGAGAACCTGCGTTTCCGTGAGACCTCGCTGGTGTTTAAAGTAGCCGAGACGGCAGCCGAGGAGGAGGTGAAGAAGATGTGCCGCTATCAGTATCCCAACATGCGCAAGAGCATGGGTGACTTCAGCCTCACCATCACCGAGGGAGAGTTCACAGACTCTGAGATCATGGTCATGCTCGGGGAGAACGGTGAGAGAGAGAGAGAGAGAGAGAGAGAGAGAGAGAGAGACGGACGTGTGTGTGAGGGAGACAAATTCAGTATAATTCTATGATGTATTAAAACAATTAAATTTAAACAAGTGTGTGTCTCCGTGCAGGTACTGGGAAAACCACGTTCATCAGACTGCTGGCTGGCAGCCTGAAACCTGATGGAGGAGGTAACACACACACACACACACACACACACACACAAGTAAGTGTAAGTAAGTTGCTCTGGATAATAGCGTCTGCCAAATGACAAATATAAATGTAAACAGATTAATGGAAATATGTTCTTAAGAACAACACAGAATAAGATAATGTTCCTTCACTCAGTCGTTCCCTCCTCCTTTCAATCATCCATTTACTCGTTTGAACATTCATTCATTCATACGCCGCTGCAATTCTTTGCTTGTTTACTCTCTCGCTCATCCTCATCCTCACTCCTTCCCTTTCTCATTCACTCATTCATCTGCTCACCCCTTCACTCGTCTGGCCCCTCTCTCCTTGCTTGTTCATTCCTTCATTCAGTTCTTAAATCACCCAAACCGTGTTAATAAGAATCTGTTTTCATTTTACGTTTTGTGGAACCTAATTGTGCGCGTGCGCTCTTTGCGTGCTGTAGGTGACGTGCCGATTCTGAACGTGAGCTACAAACCTCAGAAGATCAGCCCCAAGTTTAAAGTGAGTCTCACCTCAACACACACCAACACACCTCAACAACACTCAACACAATCCACTGAACATCAGGCAACTTCCTGTTTAACAAACGCCACACACGCCGAGTTAAACCGTATTTCTATTCCTCAGACCATCAACCATGGATTATATTGTAATGGTGTGTGTTTTTAGGGCAGCGTTCGAGCCTTGCTCCATGAGAAGATCAGAGACGCGTACACACACCCCCAGTTCGTCACTGATGTCATGAAGCCCATGCAGATCGAGAGCATTATCGACCAGGATGTAAGTCACCACTGCGAGTGGACGGCCCTCACCCAGTTCCTGTTTAGCCGTATTGTAGTATTCACATTTCTTAAACACTCTGCGTGTGTGCGTGTGCAGGTTCAGAATCTGTCCGGTGGCGAGTTGCAGCGTGTGGCTCTGGCTCTGTGTTTGGGTAAACCGGCTGATGTTTATCTGATTGACGAACCGTCAGCCTACCTGGACTCCGAGCAGCGTCTCATGGCTGCCCGAGTCATCAAACGGTAAATATCAAATATACCTGTTCATTCTGTCGCGGTATCGTTTCTATAGTAACAGCCCGTTCGCATGGCCTTGTACGGCTTGTTCTTTCCTTCACCCATTCGATCACTTCTTCCGTCACTCTGCCTATTTGTTTCCCTCAGTCGTTCATTCCTTCTCTCCTGTATGCATTCATTATCTTCCTCCTTCTCACAGAAACGGGTTGAAAATGTGTAGTCATTGGAGTTTTCCATAACGAGCTTTATGTAACATTAACGGAAGGAGTCTCCAGTGTAACAGATTTTCTAACATTCCGACTGGCGCTTTGTTCTTCATCTTTGCTTCTATTAAACTCCATCTTCTTTGTTGCTCTTTCTCTGGTGCAGTCTAGTCTCTGTATAGTGCGCGTGTGTTAACTGTTTTTCCCCTTCGCAGATTCATTCTGCACGCGAAGAAAACGGCTTTCGTGGTGGAGCACGACTTCATCATGGCCACGTATCTGGCGGACCGAGTCATCGTGTTCGACGGCATTCCCTCGAGAAACACCCGCGCCAACACGTAGGAACAAACATGCACAGCATTCATTTTCATGAAAATTTACATTTTCAGCGTAATAAACATTGTGTGTTGTGTGTGTGTGTGAGACAGGCCACAGACTCTGCTGGCTGGCATGAATAAGTTCCTGGCACAGCTGGAGATCACATTCAGAAGAGATCCAAACAATTTCAGACCAAGAATCAACAAACTCAACTCCATCAAGGTACACGAGTACAGAACTCCTGCGTGGAGTCAGACGTCTGGTCTGTATACGAGTATTATAGAGAGAGATAAAACTCTCCGAATGATGCACTTTTCATCCTTCATCCAGACCAAACAGCATTATAAGTAAATAATCGGTACAGTGTGACCGGACAGTATTTCTTTAGTCTGATTTTTTTTCTCACCGCTACACGGCTGCTGCTTGCAATTTGCATAATCTTGAAACCATTTCTCACCATGTTGCCGCTGAAGTGCTCTCTGTCCCGCAATCCGAGTCCCACCGGTCCGAGAGCGAGGCGAACGCAAGTGAAGCTGTTAAACTGAGCCAAAGCAACTCGGTCCCTCGTCCTGTAAAAACAAAAATAGCATTTGTTCATATAATACTTGATTAAGGAGCTTTGTACATCATATCATTTCATTTTAACATTTTTGTCTGTGAGAACATTGTTTTAACTCGTCTCTTTTTTTTTTCCCCCTCTACTCTCGATCAGGATGTGGATCAAAAGAAGACCGGCAACTACTTTTTCCTGGATGACTGAAACGTCCATTCCTGATGCAAAGATAAAGTCCCCCAAATTTATTCCTGTTCCACTGGGCCACGCCTCTCCCAACATGTGACATCATCCACGAAGATGCACCCGGACTGTTTACTTTCAACACTGACACAAACGCCACCATTTTGTCCCGCAGGTCCAGTAAACATTAGGGTTTATCCAGTCTCCTCTCCTCCCTTTCATCAGCGCTGATCTTCTGGCGGACCGGATCGCTTTACCATGAACTGGAAACAGAGCCGGCGGCCATCTAGTTTGTTTTTTTTTCTCTCCTCGGTCCAGTCCTTATAGAGGACCGAGGTGAAATGGAGGAGAGCGGATAATGTTTAGAAAAAAAAAGAAGTATAAATGGGACCTATATCAGACTTCTGTTTGTTTTTTGGGTGACCAATAATAAATCTTATCACCATCTGTGTTTTTTCTGGTCACAAAGCGTGAGACAGAAACACACGCCAAACAAGTGTATAGTTTCATTTAAAATATTTTAATCATTATGCCATAATACATCTTATTAAATAATCAATTTAACTTGTTTGTTTGGGTGCATGTTATGAAAATTTCACTTTTCAGCCTTTTCCGTAATCCTTGTGTTGTCTCAGGGATCAGGACCGTCTCTTGAGATTTGCAATACCGATGCGGCTCCATGCTTGAGAATGATCCTCATGCAGGTGTGCGCACACGCTGATAAATTAGGTTCTAAATTGCGCAAGCAAATATTTAAGATTTCTTTTTTTCAGGATTGCCTTGAGGAGCTAAATTCTAAGTCCGGGTGTCATTTTAAATTATTATTCAGAACCAACCAGGAAGGTTAAAGTCGCAGGGTTATACTGAGATTTTAACATGTCACTCGCACTTTGTAAAGTTGTTAAAAAAAATATATATATCGCTCTTCTTGGCACTACATAACCGCAAGGCTATATTTTTCCACCCCATCATGCCCCAGGAGAAAAGAATCCTCCTACTGTTCCTCTCATTACAGTAGTTGAATTGGGTGATTAAGTACCAGGTCAGCGATTGTGCCATGCCTAAGTGCCACTGAGCATCCATACATAACCAAAACGTCCGTTATATACAAACAACAAAATAATTCACAAACTGCTGAGAAAAGCAGACATCTCTTTATTAATGTTTTATATCAAAATTGCATCCAGTTGCATCTTTGGTTGTGATAAATGTAGGCACTCGATTTAAAAACTGCTCAAACACAATCTTTAGAAGGCACACATCAACTTTCATTACAAGTGCATAAAAAAACCGAGAACTGAAAAACTCACCAAATAAAGTCTAAGGCACTACTTGAGAACTGACAGATCAAACGCTCAGCAGATGAGAGGATGAGAGGGAGAGAGGATGAGAGAGAGGGAGGGAGAGAGGCGCAGTCATTAGGCTGTAATTCAGGCAGCTTATCCCACATATCCGTGTTTCCTGATCTGAACAAGTCCTCTGTCAGGTTCAGAAAAAAAAAAAAAGTGCATGAAGCTCTAATTTTAAACAAAACAATGTGCATCACAAGGTGACAGGAGTACAAACAGTAGCATAAAAATTCTCACACAGAAAACAAACCATGAACTTGTAAACTTGATCCAGATGTGCTTAAAAGAGTAATTCGGCCAAAAACAAAAGAATTGACACCACGTCGCCACTTACCCTGAATGTAGCCGATGAGCTGAGAGACCTTTACTTCTTTGGTTATTGCAATGAAGCGAACGAGTAATTCAATCTCTATGGCTAAAAATCTGAAGATAAATACATACAGGTGTGATTCAAACACCCACTTTTAAACTTTAAAAGGCAGAAACGTGGCTGTTCCAGAAGACTGCCCGCGTAACATTTCAGTGTTCAGCTACACAGTTAGGTTTAGTTCAGGTTTATAGGTACAGGAAGTTCCGCTGGATGTGACCTACACATAACGTGTTTGTCACCGGTACGTGATGGGACTTCCTGTAGCTAACTAACTAACACAAGCAGCTCGTGTTCTCCTGCCGCCAAAGCTACAGTGAAAACAAAAACCAACCTCATCACCAATAATAAAATGAATCTTAAGGTAAGGTAGACTAGTTAGTTAGCGGATACTAGCGGGAACAGATAACAGCGTTATGGTTACAGTGGTTACTTTGCATAAGACTTCAAATAAACACAAAAAGTGCTCCGGCTTTCTGAGAAAAAATACCAAGAACGAAAGCACGATTCAAGAAGCAAACATGGCATATTGTCTTAGCTGATGGACTACATTTGAAGGTGGCGAATTTTGAAATTTAAATTTTTATGCTGAAATCACTCCTTCATAAATGGAGAATACATTAAAAAAAAAAACAAAAAAAAAAAAAAACAATCTACAGTATCTATCGGTTGTCAAACGCAGGGTCTTGGAGTTCAGCCATTTTCCTGTTACATGACTGATTTGATTCCAACAGGCCACGAATGCACGTCTAAGGTTCAAACAATCAGTAAACAAAAGTTCAATTGAGATTCATTTGCAGTCTCGATCGTCACATTCACGTGCTCTGTGAGATGAATGAAGTGTGTGCAGCCATCGCTTTTCATGCGAGAGATACGGCGCGCGGTCACCGCCCTTCAGAAGGTGTTTGTCTCCATATTTTACTGCGAGGAGAAAAATCACCCACAGCTTCAAGCTTTTATTACCTTTAATACACACGAAAACAAATACAGAGTTGGCGCACCTTTCTGGGAGCACGGCAGCAGCAAAAGAAAGAGTTTTAAATTAGAAAAAGAAAGTTTTAAAAATGAACACCTCACCAATTTTCAAGACAATTGTGAGCTAAAGAAACGAGTGATTGTCAGCTTTCAGGTGAGGGTGCAAACTGCCCGCCTGGGTGTCTGGTCGCTCTGCTGTTATAGCCCCGCCCCCTGCTCCTCCAACCGTTCCCTCTGTGGTAGGGCAATTGGCCGTCATGTCTTCCCCATCCCGCATACTCTCTCCTTCCACGTGAGCCACGCCCCCGGAGTCCTCCTCGGTCATCCTGGCCATGCCTTCCTCCAGATCTGTACGACTGATTATGATAGCTCCGCCCAGGTTTAAGATCTGTGTCACCAAACGCCACCTTCTCCGTCTCCCAGTCTTCCACTGAAGATCCTATGAAACCACCGCCCTTCTCTCGTCGGTTTCCATTGGCCAATAGCGGCGGCTCCGCCCCTTTACTCGGCACACAGCCACCCAGAACTGCTTGAGCTCCACTACTGTGAGGTATCTCCATGGTAACAGGGACCGCCCCTGGCTTGATGTCTCCACCCTCTGGATGTTGTTGACCTTGACCTGCCCAGAATGGTTTTTCTACCTGTGGAGTCAAAGCCCTCTGACCGCCTTCCATTATTGGTGGCACTGTCGGCACGGGGACCTCCATCCCATAAGGTCGGGGAGGGGGGACAGAGAGATGCTGAAGCCCTACAGAGGGGGGAGGGGCAGAATACTGTAGTGATGGACCAGCAGGGGGCACTGAATGCATTCCTGCATATACAGTGGGATGGGATACAATGGGCAATGGCATCTGCATAGGAAGTGAATGATGGCTGAACACCCCGACTTCCATCGGAGAAGAGGTGCGGACCACTCCCCTTACATCAAAATGATTAACAGGAGTGCTCCCAGCAGGGGAAGGGTTGGGGGAAGGAAAAATTGGTCTAGAGTTGTTCTCTGGTTGCCAGGATACTGGAGAAGGAGAGACTTTGAGGTGCATGTGGTGGTAGGCCTGGACAAGTGGCGCCAGGTAGGTAATCGGAGGAAACATCTGATACATGTATGCCTGAGGAAAAAAAAACAAGTACTGGCTTTAGCCAACTGCCAAATGACTGGATTGGGAATCACAAATTGATTCCATTTATTAAGGGTAAGTGACATTTCCCCCCACTTTACGGCAGGTTAGAAATAGATTGCATCTCTTGGCCAAAAGCGACCCTGCAGATACCACCAGTCTAATGAAGCTTACACCTTTATTTTAAACCTACAGTCTACAAAGCGCAACAGAAATAGTACCACCTTTATATTCATACGAAATATTACATGTAAACGTATCTAACAGCGACTGATGAGGTTATAAACTTAGATATTTGTGGCCACGTGCTTGATTCAAGGCAAGCGTGGGATGGTGTTTTAGGATCAAGCCTGTTGTACAGCACAAAAACCCTGTAAGCCGTTCCTGGAATTTCTGATCTCACCAAATAAAACGATTACTACAGTACCTTTTTAATAATAATCAAGAAAAGTGAAGACTCAAGCCTGCACAGACTGGTGCATCAAAACTATTATTCCTACATCTAGGCAGCTCATTTTACTGAGAACCAAGTCTGATAACATTTATAAAATTATAAATCAGGAATCCTTACCTTAAGCCCAAGGTTAAAGAAGAATCTAAGGACACTTGTATCTGTAAGCAACAGAAAAGTGTTCAAGTCAAATAAAAGTGATTGTATACGAGCGAACTGTAAATGAGCCCTTTTTAGTTGACAAGGCACAGATGATGGTTCTAGAGCCAGTGCCTAATCTTAAACTATTCTGCGCTTTTCCCCGTAAGGGAACAGTAAATATGTTTGGTTTTTTTTTGCAGCTCCAAAATGCTGCTAAAAATAAGATCAAGTACCCATCACTGCAACAGCCCAGGGGATGGAGACCGACCTGATCCACCTCCTCCAACCTAGGCAGTGTTGAACCAAAGGTCCAGAGGAGAACAATCAGAGTGCTTGTGTTTCAGGATTCATAACTTTGCTAGTTCTGGGTCATGCGACATCTTTTGGGTTAGGGTTACAGGAAGAATTGGATCAAGTCCAGTTCCACCCCTTGGACTTTTGGTCCTGTAGCAAGGACCATCTCGAGTAAGTGGAACCGGGGAATTTGTAGAACATAGAAACCAGGCTTATGGTTGGCATCATTTTGTTGCCATGAACATCGTTTAGATCATCAGTGGCTACATTCCATTTTGTTCAGGGTGTCTCTTTGTAATATGATGTAAACCAAACTTTTCTGGAGAAGATCCATACCCACAATGTTAAATGCCTAAAAGTTGGTGATTTTTACTTTATGTCACCGTTCTTAAACTTGCAGATGATTATGTAATGGTTTGGTTCTTAAACACATGCAAATGCAGGCTGCTTCAGTTGGTTGATTCCCTAAAGCAGCACCAGCTCCAGCATTACCACCATGTCTGTGGAAAAGGGTTGTCAGAAAAGAAGATTAGAAGATGGTACCGGTTGGCAGGTCTTTTCCGGTATTGTGCTGGGAGAATGGTGGGGGCTGGACAGGTTCATTCTTGTCGTTCTGGGGAAAACCAGGGTAAAGCATTTCTTGGCAAAGCTGCGCTAGTGTGACCGAGTGCTGGGGTGGGTGATCGGGCAATAAGGCACCTCCAGCACCTGTTGAAGTAAAGCAAAAAACAATCGAAACCTCGATAATCAGGTGTGGATATCTAATGCTGCACTTCTATACAAAAACTAGGACATATGCAACTTTACCTGCAACAGGTGAGCCTGCAGGTTCATACAGGTAGGACTCCGCAGCATGACAGAAAGGTGGAGTTGGGATAGCAGGAGGAAGACAGGGATCTGGCATGGGGGCAGATATATTTGGAGATAAAGATGGCACAGGAGCAGGATATGGAGGGTAGGGTGGATAAGGCAGATAAGTACCAAATCCAACAGGGTAAGAGGGGGTAAGAGATGGGGATGGTGGTGCAGGAGGGTTAATAGAGTGGGGGACATGTACAAGATGGGGTACACCAGCTGAATCAGACTGCTCACATGCCATATGTGCAGGAGGAGAGTTTGAGGCAGCACAAAGATTTGTTGAATCGGGCACTTCAGCAGCAGAAGTAATCGGAGGAACAGGGCCCTGGGTGGTTGCTGAGGTAGTTTGGGAAAGGGCATGAGTGGATGCAGGAGCAGTCCGAGAGGAGGAAGGGGAAGATAATGGGGTAGATACAGGGTTAGAAGCAGGTGTGGCTGGAGATAAATGTATTGTGGTTGTTTGAGAAGGAATAGGAGTGGTAGTAGCTTCTGGAACGGAGTTTGAGGGCACAGGGGTGGTTACTGTGGCAGTCGGTTCCAGGACTTGGGATTGACTTGTTTGGGAGGAGTTCTGGGATAAGGAGGTTGTTGTAACAGGGATGGGGGGCTTGGGCACAGTTAGACAGGGAGTTGGGGTACACTGAGAGGATACTAGGGTAGGTACAGATGTGGCAGGAAAAGGGAGGGTTTGAGATTGGGCAAGGGTAGTCTGAGAAGATACTCGGATCACTTCAGATGGCTCAAGGGCAACTTGAGGGTTGATGGGGGTATTCTCAAACAAAACTATGGGTCTGGTAGATGGCACAGGGGTAATTTGAGCCTGGATGGGGGTAGTCTGCAAAGAATCTGCATGTCTTATAGATGGAGCAGGGGCAGATGGAGATTTCACGGGAGTCATCTGGAAAGAATCCATGGGTCTTGTACACGGAGGAGAGGCAGTTGGAGACTGGACGAGGGAAGTCTGGGAAGAAACCGGAGGTCTGGTTGATGGAGCTGGGGCAGTTTGTGACTGAATGTGAGCAGACAAAGATGATTTGTAGGGAACTCGGGCAGGTGCTGTTGTGGCTGGAGGGCCAGCTTTTGTGGACTTTGGACCTGAAGGGGCAGGTAAGGTAGTAGTTGGTTCCTCTTTGGAGGGGGAAGATATTCTTTGGTCTTGATCCACTGAACCTTTCTTCTGGAGGATAATAGAGCATAAAACATAGGAATTAAAGTACATTACAGACTGCAGAAAACACTGCACTAAACAAGTAACCCCCGACATTTCAGACAACTTACTGCCTGTTTTCCTCTTTCTGCTTTTTGAATAGGGTTCGGAGATTGCTCATTGGTATCTGAAACAAATAAAAACAGTCAAAACTTTCTGGTAAACCAAAACATTCAATTCCTATTAAAGAGAAGAACCTAAAGTCGACCTGAAATACTACAAGAACAGCAATAAACTGGTTTTATGCATTTTTTCATAGGCAGTATCGTGCCTGTTTGAATTTCAAACCCCTGGGTAGGTCTGAACACAGCAGCTGTACAATTTTTCATACATATATACAATTTTTATATCTTTCCAGGCCCTTGAAATCTCTGCATTATGATCCAAAACACATCAAGGACACTTCTTGTGTTTGCTCAAAGGGGAGTTATACCATTTGCTCATTAAAGTACCAGGTATCAACCTGCAAAAGTGCTCCATCAACTTGTTCTTAAATTTGTAGCCCTGTTCTTCAGAATCAGTTTTTGTTTTTTTTTTTGTTAGATTTATTCAATGCAAAATCAAATTTGATGAAATGTATCCAAAAATCAGAAAGTGCTCGTAGGTTAATCTGGTAAAAACTGCAAATATCAGAGCAAAGTATTGCAACAATTAGCAAACCATATGCTTGGAGATAAAGGACTTGTAAGCCTAATTTGAAAGAATAAAAAGCAACAGGAGACTCAATCGATTTCCTTAACTCACCTGCGCCAGCTTTCTTTCGGGAGCCTTTTTTCTCAGCTCTTCTACTGCCCTCAACACTAGCAGCCTAAATATACAAACACACTTACATTAGTACACCATATAATGCAATAACATTACAGAATCGTTTCAGGACACCTCAGAATACACAATCGACTCAGTAAGACATCTCGGTTCACTACACAGTTCATTCTGACTCATTCAGGATATTCAGCATTACAGTGATGTGTTATGATAAACGGTCATCCTCAGAAGTGATTGTGTATACAGGACAGCAAACGTGCATGTTCTACCTGTGCACTGGCTTCGAGTGTCGGGAAATTCTCCTCATCTTTGTTCAAGAGCTCCAGCAGCACCTGTTCGTTTTCCTTCACAGGCGACACACACAACCCTCCTGCACCCTGATCACTCCTCCTGCACACATACAAAGTTCCTTTAATATGCGCGCACGTGTCTGTGTGTGTGTGTTAGGTCATGTGTGTGTACACTAGGTTTGTAACATACCTGCTGCTACCATTCTTTCCTTGTGATTGAGGCTCTACACTGGCTTGTGGGGGCCAAGAATGCTGTTGTTGTAGCGCCTGGTTTCCAGGGGCGGAGCCTGGGGATGCTGTAGAACCATGTGACACTGACCTCATGGGCTTCCTCACAGATTTGGCATCTCGCTCTGAAATCAGAACGATGAAGAAACGGTTTCAATTTTCATCAAACTGATTGCACGAACGATTAATTGAAAAAATTGGCCTGAAATGTGAACCGAAGAATTTATAACAGGAAGGAAATGTTGCCACAAAAATACACAAGGCCAGTATAATGATATTTATTTTAATACCAATAATGTAACAAAAAAAAAACAAATGCTGGCAGTGCCTGTATTTATAAAACACTGAATACCTTCATAAGATGTTTTGACCAAATCACAGAGACACCGTAACCATAGTAAGGTTAGACAATACAATATGAAATCACTATCGTGATAACTTGCTCCGCAATACACTGAGACATCGAGGCAATTTAGGACTTTGAGGCAATTTAGGACTTTTTTTTTTTAACTTTGAACAATTACAGTGAGTAGTTGTGTAAATGGACAGCATGGAGACCCACTGCATGTAAGGAGAGTTAAAGACGGACAGTTCTGTGACATTTCGTACCAATAAAATGTTTGGAAACCGAGCTAGAGAGAGAAATACAAGCGGGTATGAAAGCTAATGAATACTACCTGTGGGGCCGTTGCTGCCTTGCTGCCTTTTGCTTTTCTCCTTCACTGTAGACCAGGAGTCTTCTGAAGGAGTGCGTAGGTTCCACAGCGGAACACTGTGCCTACACACACACCCCACATCGTCATTTTTTTTTTTTAATAATCTATTTACAGTTACTGTTGGGGTATATTCTCATAATGTACAATTTGAATAGTTTATGCTAAATAATTAGAATTTCAATGCAGAACAAATCTGGTGAAATTCTTCAGGTTCCTGATGGTTGCAAGTCGGAGCCTATAGAGAGATTCCCTCCCTCTCTCACACACAAACACACACAGGCATACTTCTCTCCGAGTTCCTCAATGAAGACAGTGACCGGTCCGTCATCTGGGCTGACGTCCTGAATGTAGGCGTTGTAGAAGCGATCGCAATTATTGAGCCACACCTGAGACAGAGAGAATTTTTCGTTTCAGAGTCAGATGAGCCTTTTCCATGTTCGGTGTTCACGTGCAAGGAGTTCGCCCTGGCAAGTGTTCAGCATTCTAATAAAATGCTAAATAAAAGGGTGTGGAGACAAATTAATTAGCAGCAAGCACTCCGAGTAAGCAGTAGGAGCTAAAATCTAACTGTTTTAGTTGACAAAGCTAGATCAGACTCGCTACGGTTTTAAACAACGGTCACAGCAAGCTCCGCCTCCTCTGCATTTGCACATGCATAATAATACGAGAGAGAAAGATCACCATGTGTGAAATTTTTCGTTAGATATTGCTGTAATACACACCTGGCACTTGTCTCCAGCCTTGTAATGCATCCCGGCTGCCATGCAGAAATCCCTCCTCTGCTGAACTGAGACACAAAAATAACAACTCATTCCGTCAGTACAGAACATACTGCATCAGTGTCCTCCGAGACTGAAACACACGCGCACACACACACACGCCTCATCTGCACAATGTGGAGGAGTTCAGCTCATAAAACTGGACCCAATTGTCCATATTAAATCACAATTTGAATTATTATTATTATTATTATTATTATTATGATGCGAGTTAAGCGTGTGGTTGTACGTGCACTTCTGCCCTTTCGTTATTTTTAGTGTGTATTACTTCACTCACTATTTTCAGCGGAGATTTTGCATTCTACTAAATGAGGTGTAGATGGAAAACTTTACGTAGCTAGTTTTCTAGCCTTATTTCTACACATTGTGGTCTCTTACAAGTCATCATCTTCTGAAAAATTTGATAGACTTCACACGTGCACATCCCCGTGTTACCTCGTTTTGAGCGCAGCCACATTTCATACTCCACATTCCTGAAGAGGGTGGGGCTCAGGGAGTCCTGCACCTTACGCAGCAGGCAGCCACGCCCTACTCCTCTGGCTTGGCCCCGCTCACGACCCTGATGTGCAAATGACAGAAGAGGAAAAACTTGTAAAAACGATCGTAACCAAGTCGGGATACGAGCATGCAGAAGGACTGCGTGTGTTTGTGTGCGCACCTTATAAACCGTCCTGTTCACACCGGCTGCCCTGCCTATAGCTTTACCGGACCTGATGGAAAAAATATTTAAATAAAAAAAAGGTCATAGTGGCCATTTTAAGACTCGATTGAAACTAATTTATATTGAAGAAACTTATTTGATGTTCATAAAATAACTGACATTAAACACCTTTTTAGTTGAACATTTTAGAGTTATTTATTTTTAAGCAAGAACTCTTACAGTATCATTGGTGCAGTGTTTAGGCACTGTGCTTCATATTGATAAAATTAAAAGCTAGATTTTATTCTAAGAGAAATACTTCAGAGTTCAGATTAAATCCCTATTGAACAAGACCGTGACGGGGACAAGGAAAAACTCCCCGAGACGACATGAGGAAGATCCCTGGAGAGCAACCGGACTCTTCTGGACTGGATTACAGCAGAAGTACACACTCACCAGAAATCCTCTCCCTCGTCCAGGTCGGAGTCCCCGCTGCTCTCATGCTCCACCATCGAGATGGTGTCATTCTTTGCTTTGGACACCCTCAGGCTGGGCGTTAACACACTCCGATCTACACCATACACACGCTCGTACAGCAGCTCGTACAGGATCGCTGAAACACACACGCACACAAATTTAGTGGATTGTATCAACAGATTTCATTTGTGAAGTTTCAGATGAACCGGATACGTCACTCACACTGGCACATAGCGGAGCTTTTGACTGAAGAAATCTTGTAGACACTGTCGTAGTGGTTCCCATTGAGGAAGCAGAGCAGCACCTGGAATAAATTATTAATTAATTGAAAAACTAACTACAGTGCATCACCCAAACCTGCATAAAAGACCATAAACATCCTATATTAAATAAGACATAACTGCCTGATGTGCTGGGTCAAAAAAAAAAAAAAAAAAAAAAAATCAAAACAAAAACACAAAAATCTGACTTTAGAAATTACCGACTAACCAACCAATGAAAATCATGTATAAATGATTTTATGAATCAAACTGAAAATGCCTCTTTCTCCTAGAAAACCAGTGCTGCACAGCTTGCATTTGCATACTGAAAACCGATTGGCTTATATTTCATGAGGCAATAACACGTGACTCAAATTATCCACCGAGATGTTCAGGTCTGACCCTTTCACCACACTGCGCACATTGTTACATTAAATTAAACATAAAAATAAATGCTATGGGGGACTAATATTCTCTCGAGTAGCTCTTCTGGGTGTTGCTGCAAACCTGATCAGGGTAGCCGTTCTGCGTGATGTTCACTGGAGGCTCTCCAGGCTGCTGATAGATGATAAAATCATGCCTAGAAGGAGAAACCATTAAGATGGGGTAAATGTGCGTTGGAAGATGACGTCATGTGAGCATACAAGAATATAAATAGGCAATAAAACACTCTGCGTCATGCTTTAATGACTAAATATCCAACAATGAGGTGGGGAGATGATGCAGAGTTACTGCTACCACCACGAAGTTGATTTTCCTCTTTAAAAAAAAAAAAAAAAAGCCCTGAACTGTTTTACTTCTCTTATACCACAGGAATGTGCCACAGGATTATCTTTTATTTTTATTTATTTATTAGCCATGCTGTTAATCAACCTTCTGATCAGTTAGAATGAAGTGGTCAACAGCTTTGCAGTATCTAATCAAATACATTTCTAATGAATAGTATTTTTATTACAAGGTTCAAATGTATAAGACTTCCAGTTGTCTAGTCAAACAATTGAAATCTTACTTATAAAGAACAGCCAGAGCACTTATTTCCACTTGTCCAACCCAGCTCTAGAGTCAAGGGAAAGACGGAGTTACACAATACTCTGCAATAGTAAAGATGCATTTATAGATTTAGAACGTCACCACACCTTCATATTTACGGTCCTGTTACAATTTCTAAAATTTGCACTATTGTTTAAAAGACAGTATTATTTGCAATATTTAATTAAAATCACTTTACGCTTGTAAATTGAAAATTCAAACATTGTAGTATTTATATATTATATCCCAAGTATACACTCAGTCTATAGTATATATCTCAGGTATATTACAGATTATGTACATATTCCAGTATTTTGGTTTTCTTTCATCTTTTTTTTTTTCCCCTATACAGCAGATTTGGTTGTTTGTTTTCCCTACAACATAAATAAACTGTTAAATTGGCAATACAATTGTTTCCCTGCTCCTTAATCACTCCAGGGATTAGTTTTAATTTGGTACCTCCCCAGTCCCCTGGACATATTCCCTCTGGGACGTAACACGAACTATAAAGTTTCAAAACGTAACATGAGCAATCAAGGTTCACATTAAACTCAGTAGAAAAATGTTCGTATGCTGCAGGAGCTCCTAACGTGATTGTCATGGCGTGGACGCCACATCTCTTTCTCCTGTGAATGATTTACGAATAAATGAATACATTCGTAATCAGCTTGGTAAACTGAGGGTCTCTCGGCTGTCCTGGGATCAGAACTCCCGGAGCAGTACATGACTAAACAACAAGGCTTGGCATCAACAGTTAAAGTAGAAATGATTGCAAGCCTCTCCTACAGGTTGCAAAAATGAAAATGAAACATAGGATAAAGCTAAATACAGCTCAAACTCGGGAAGCCCCGAATTAGAATAAACTTCTTGTATTTTTTTTATAATATACAAGTAAACAGGACAGAGTTCAATTCCTCCATATTGTTCTGTTACCTGAGGATCCTGAAGCATGAGCAGGTATTCGTCAAAGTCACCTTCGATGAACTAAACGAACACAAAACAGATCAGATACACACTCTCGCTCACACACACACACACACCTCAATTAAAAAGTGTATAAAATGAATGAGACCGGTTCCGGCTCACACACCGACTCGTACTGGTCCCGGTTTCGTCGGAGGTATTTCACACACTCGGCCCGGACCCTGGTGTGCAAACTCTGACAGTGCAGCACCTGAGAAACGACACGCAGGTAAAGGAGATGTAAAAGTGTACACACACAGAAACTTAACACAGCTTTTCTTTTTGTTGCGTCACATGTACTGTGTGAAAGGATCCGGTCCTGTGGGTTTGTGTTAAGGTTTAAAATGTTAGTCTTCGTACAGGATTCCCATGAATACCACATTTCTTGTGTAAATGCTTGGAAGGATTTGTAAATCATTTCTTTCGCATCCAGCTTGATGTAAACTAGGCCTGATGTTAATGACTGTGTTTGATTTTTTGTTTGTTTGGCATCTCGGAGAACCCTGTTTAACCCTGAACACAATGCCGCTGCCCTTTCGGTTAACCCTTTGTTTCCAGGAAATGCCCTACATCCTGATTTCAGAAGCCTGATATTTTTAATGAATTAATTTAAAATGGTTTGCTGAACAGTTTACTTTCTAACAAGTTGTGACAAGTTATTATAACGTACAGCTGATCCTTTACCTACAAAAAAACAATCCAAACGTAACCACTCAAACCACCCACACCTCTTCCTGAAACCAGTTAACTAACCTTTTTAATCCTTAACTTTACTCTCTACTCAGTTCACACAACATACCATAGAACAGCTAAGCTAGTTAGCTACCGACTTCGAGCTCTATAAGCAAGAATATTAATCTCTATGTATTTGTATCTTATTTTAAAGTAATTTTTTTAATAGTAACGCGACATGCAGTTATGGGTTGGCTTTATAGCTATATATAAGCTAGGCTAGGCTAGGCTAAGCTAGGCTACGATAACTGTCAACATTAGGTCCTGGGTTGCTATAAGCAACTTGCTAACGCCACTAGTAGCGCTAAGCTAATTTGCCAGTCATGTTACATGATAATGTTTGAGGACATAAAAACACGACAAAAGAAGTCATTCGAACATACGTGAAAGCGAATAAAACAAAATATAAAAATTAAGCATTTACCTGGTAACAAAAAAAAAAAATCTGAAACAATTATAACGCCTATGTTTTCTAGCTAGCTAGCTACATTTGCTAACCCATTAAGCTAGCTGTTCAGCGTCTTAACTATAAAATCAAACCTCATCTGCAACTAGCAAAGTATTATCGTTTATTATTGGTTGCTTTTGCACACATGCTCAGAGATGATACTGTTTTACAGTCGGTGTGAGTGGAATATGAGAAGCACAGGTGTATGTATTAACCAGTTTTTGTGCTTTTGTTGGAGTTTGTGACCGGACTGACCTGCTCAGCCACGGCTCGGAATAAGCACGAGCCGTCCTTGGCTATCTTCTTGCGGTAGAATCCGTCCGCTTTCAGCTGCTCGTCCATGAGTTTCTCCACATTTTTCTCGTCGTTCTGCTGCATGTTTGCTCCTGGACGACTCTCCATGACGAGACAATAAAATAAAATGGGTGTTTGCGCTGGAAATTCTTATATTTCTCAGCTACATATTGAACAGTGAGACAAATAAAGCCGGCGCGCGCGCACACGCAAATAGGAGCTAGGAGTCACTTTCGTTTTCGGTGAAGCTCTGATGGAGAAAGGAAAGTTTCA
The DNA here is from genome assembly GCA_030068355.1 of Notoglanidium maculatum. Lineage (NCBI taxonomy): Eukaryota > Metazoa > Chordata > Actinopteri > Siluriformes > Auchenoglanididae > Notoglanidium > Notoglanidium maculatum. Next base: position 20,267,134 of record JAQQZX010000015.1, on the reverse strand, counting down.
CGGATCAGCACGTGGAGAATGGAGGACAGCAAAAGCTACTGAGCAAGAAACCAGGCTGAAAGAACTGAATTATATTTGCCATGAGTCACTCTAAATACAATAAAACTTAATTAGTGTTGATTCAAAACTGACAGCTGTGTTTGATTCACTAGTTTTAGGGATTCGATTCATTTCAATGAATCGACTCTTCTTCAGAGCGACGCCCACAAATACCGTGCCTTTGTCTAAAGCACTCGCACAATCCCACAATGCATTGCAATACACTATTTGGCCAAAAGTACGTGCATCCCTGACCATCACACCCATATGTGGTTCTTCCCCAAACTGTTGCAACGAAATTAGAAGAACACACTTGTATATAATGTCTTTGTATGCCGTAGCGGTACAGTTTCCCTTCACTGGAACTAAGAGGCCCAAACACTGTTCCAGCATGTGCACAAAGCAGCTCCATGAGGACATGGTGTTCAGGTTAAGGTTGGAGTGGAAGAACTGGAGTGTCCTGCACAGA
>JAQQZX010000015.1:20220415-20231896 GCA_030068355.1 Notoglanidium maculatum | reverse complement strand
TAATGCTTGCAAAGCGAAGCACTATCCTGTTATGCCTTGGCTTCTTCTTCTTCTTCTTCTTCTTCTTCTTCTTCTTCCAGGATGAATAACTCCAAAAATTCACTTGGCAACTTTCCTTCATAGGTCTTGTAATGGGAACAGGGGCTATGACTTTTTGTTTTGATATTACACTCACATCGCTCTTTTTACCTCTATATCTGTTAATTGTTTTCCGATAACACTTTTCAAACTGCTCCCATTTCATCAATTTCCAAACTGGTCTCACAGCTCAGATTCAGGTGATTGTCTGTGTGGAATTTCCCTTCATGTTCTCCCCACGTCCTAAAAATATTTATTTCTTCTGCTTTGCTGACATTTTTAGGCATGTTATCATTGTTAATAGTGCTTGAAAAACAAAGCACTGTGCTATTATCCCTTGGCTTCTTCTTCTTCTTTTTCTTTCTGTATCAACTCAAAAAAGTTTTAATGTGGAAACTTCACTTCAACTTTGTTTTAAAGGGCTTGTAACTGGTTCAGTGGTTATGACTTTTGGTTTTGATATTCGCTTCACATTCCACTTTTTTATACCTCTTTCTGTCCATTTTCCCCGTAGACCTTGTCCCTCCATTAATTTCAGCAGTAGAATTGAATGTCAGGCTATAGTGGGATTTCAATGACGTTTTTCCATTTACGTACCTTGAAAGTTGCTGGCTTGAAGGCAGTAAACAAATGAGGAGTTAAGAGACATTTAACTATGTTAATTTTTCCATGGATTCCTCATTACAGGAGACTCTTTTACCCATTGCATTGAGGTTGGAAATGACAAGGATACAGGCTTTGTGGAGGAATGTTGTAGAAGGGTTCCAACAGAGATGCCACTTTTCTAACTGCATTGGCATCCTAGGCGGAAAGCACATCATCATCTTTTCATAATTTTTAGGGCACATTTTCAATTGTCTGCCCTGGTTGACCATGACTATAAATTCATTGCTGTGTATGTGAGTGCACTTGGTAGCAACAGGGACAGAGATATTTTCCTTGGGAAAAGCCTTCAGGTGGGTATATTACCCACCACCTGTTGCTTTACCTGCAACTTTTGATATTTCTGTATAAATATGACCTAAACCATCATCAGTCTTTCAAACAAGTATTGAAAGTAGAAATAGGAAACCCAAGTAAACAAATGAGACAGATATTATACCTGGTCATTTATTTATCAAGGGAAATGATCCAATATTACATATCTGTGAGTGGCAAAAGTATGTGAAACTCTAGGATTAGCAGTTAATTTGAAGATGAAATTAGAGTCAGGTGTTTTCAATCAATGGGATGACAATCAGGTGTTGAATGGATGCCCTGTTTTATTTTAAAGGCTGACCTTCACAACATATATTGTGAGCATATCATGGCACAAACAAAGGAGATCTCTAGGACCTAAGAAAAGAGTTGTTGATACTCAAGCTGGAAAAAGTTAGAAAAAAAAAACACATGCGTAAAGAGTTTGGACTCCACCAATCCACAGTCAGATACTGAGAGGGACTTCAAGATCATTGTAATCATCTTCAGGAGTGGAGACCGACAAAGATCACTTCAAGACAAGGTATGTACAGTACGTAGGTGTGTAACAGTAGTCCTTGAGGTCTCAAAGGAACCCAGGGTAGCTTCTAAGCAACTGAAGGCCTCTCTCACATTGACTAATGTTAATGTTCATGAGTCTGTCATCAGAAGAACACTAAACAGCAATGGTGTACATGGCAGGGTTGCAAGGAGAAAGCCAAAAAGAACATTGCTTCTTGTCTACAGTTTGCTAAAGATCACATGGACAAGCCATAGTGTTATTGAAAGTTCTTTGTTGATGGATGAGACCAAAATAGAACTTTTTGGTTACAATTTGTATGTTTGGAGAAAGCAAAACATTGCATTCCAGCATAAGAAACTTATCTCATCTGTGATCACCTCCCATGGAGGTGGTATTATCGTGGTTCTGGCCCGTTTTGCTGCAGCTGGGCCAGGATGGCTTACCATCATTGATGGAACAATGAATTCTGAATTATTCCAGTGAATTGTAAAGGAAAATTTCAGGACATATGTTCATGAACTGAATCTCAGAGTAAGTGGGTCATGTAGCAAGACAACGACCCTAAGTACACAAGTTGTTCTACCAAAAAATGGTTAAGGAGGAGTAAACATAACGTTTAGTACTGGCCATGTTGAAGTCTTGACTGTAATCCAGTAGAAATATTGTGGAGGGAATGAGGAAGATGAATGTGCTCCACAACTCTACAGAATATTCCACATCTTCGAGGAAACCAAAGACTTGCCCATGCCATGCTCAATCGTGACACACTATGCCATTATTCCTCCTTAGAACAGCAAAATGATTGATATTCAAACATTTTGCCAGCTTTGAAGTTGATTGTGTCGCATCTGCAACCAACAGTTTCTGCAGGTCCTAGTCTTCCATTTCCTTTGGTCTACCTGCTCTACCACTTGCTTCCTTTTGGCTTATCATCTAGTTTCAATTCACATTTTTGAAACTTATTGAACCAGTTCTTAATAGTAAGAGTACATTAACAAAATACATTATCTACTTTTTTCGACTTTTTTGCATTTACAGTAACACCTACCAGCAACACTTTGCTGCTGATACAGTAGACACCATTTAGAAAAGAAGAACTTTTCTAAGAATTAGCTATGAAAAGTGTTTTCTGGTGTTTTCTGTTTCTCCTCTTTCAGCAGAATTGGTGTTACTTGCAAACACAATACAACCATTTCACTGAAACAGCAGACACCTTTTAGAAAAGAACATTTCTAAGAATTAGTTATGAAATGCGTTCTCTAATAGTTGTTTAAAAATTTGCCTTTCTTCTTATTTTCTAATACAGTTTTGGGCTTTGGGGAATTTGGGCAGTCACATGATAAATTGATAGCCTGTCATGAAACATTGTCTTGAGCAATGATGCTTTTTTGTGGATGATTATTATTCTCTAATAAAATCTCAGATGTGAGTCCTTCCATAAATGATAAATAAATGTTTCCTCACAAAAAATCCACATTATCCACACACATTACACAAAGCATGTGGTAACTTTATTGTTACCACATTATATATTATTGTTACAACTTTATTGTAGCTGATGCTGCACACTGCACTACAGAAGGAATTCTTCTAGGATTTTCTACATTTTGTCCATACGATTATGAAAAACTATGGGGTGTTGCTTGTAAAAACTGTTTACTGTTTCTGTGTAATTTTTCCATAATTTAGCACAATTTTCATACATTTAGAGAGAAATTCATTCAAAAAACAGTGTTAAACTTCTTCATATTAGTTCAAGAAGGTGGCTGTTCCTCAGCTACAGTCATGATGAATGTGGTATCCTTGAGTGATATCAAAAGAGATTAAAGTATTTAAATCAAACAATTTTGAATGTTTATACAAAATGGTTACAGTGATTTATACAATGGTTACAAAATGGTTACAAAAAAGAGTTGGCCTGGATGCTAAGCTGAAGCCTTGGGATTCATGCACCTCTGTTGCAACTAGCTCCATGTCTTAACATCCTCAACTCACACTGAGTGGCACTACACATGCTTAAATCTCTCTCAGTATCACTCAAGGATATCACATTCATCGTGATTGTATCTGAGGCAAATCCACCTTCTTGGACAAGCATTAGCAGCACTGGCATAGCCAGAAATCCCATGGCTACTAGCAGCTTGAAATTTATATGGCTATATTTATCCATTCAAAAATGTATAATCAGAACTTATACTTCTGTGTAGTTGCTTTGTGAAAATGTCCATTGTTAAAATTGCTATACAAATAAAATTGAAATTGAAATAGAAATTTTCACTGTTGTTCAAAAAAGTGTCCCTCCATTGATTTCAGTACCACAAATTATTCTTACACGAATATTCCATCCATTTAGCAAGAATTTATGAAACAATTAATACTTTAGAGAGATAAACTTATGGCTGTTGAATGAATGGGAAGGCCGACCTCTGGAGAGGATTCTCTACTAAAATACTAAAAATACTGCGTTACATAATTGTGAAAGAAAAATTGACAGAAGTCTTTACAATTATAAACAAAATGATCATCAGTTGAGTGACAATGAGCTCAGTTCTGGGGGAGAAAGGATGTGTAACAAATTGAACAATCAACATGTCAACATGGCCGAAATACCAACCAACTAATCTACAATAACTGAAAATATGTCCCTTCTAGGCCTCATTAAGTCACAATTTCTAACTGTGAATCTAACTGTGTGGCTTACTGCGTACTTCCACATTAATATGTTGGAATATTGTGGGAAATTTCGAAATGTTAGTGTGACTAATGAAGGGGAAAAACCTAATAAGTCCCAGAGTCGAATTCCATTTTGACCAATATTGACTAGGCACAAATGAGACTAAACAATGCCACCTAGTGGTCATTTATAAAAAATAAGAAAACCGTATTTAGACATGACACTTTATATTTTCAAGTAATGGCTCAATGAATGACACAGCGTTTATAACTTTCCACTTCTGTTTTTGTTAGCTTTCATCCCCTGGTTTTCCACATTATACCTAACCTACCTACCTAATGTCTTCTAGATTGTACCACAGTTTCTTTACTCCTGAGATTAAGCAAATATTAAATACAACCAAACTATTCAAGTAAGCAGAGTATAAGCTTACTGAATTACTGAAATTATTTATACTGGTCGGGGAGCTTGAGCTGAGGAATTGTTGATCCCAGCACAGAAATGACAAACTATATAATCATACCATATAGTAATAATAATGCTTATGGCATCATCATACTATAACAAGCTAACATTATTAAAACACTGTCAATGTTGCTGACAGTTTACTAACAGAAATAGACATTAGGGTAAACCTACAAAATTCTCTCAGACTAAAAAGTAACATTAACATTTAGACCATTTAGACAGTTAGACCACCAAAGACACTTGTAACAGTTAGCTACTATTTTGTTGCTAGACAGCAATGATCATCATCATGTTGAAGGTCCTAAGATATTTTTGATGTTGTCCTTAAGTTGGGAGTCCATGATTGTCCTCCAATCCTTCTCTCTGCATCGCTGGATGTAGATGTCCTGCAGGTCTGTCAGATGGTCATCATTGTGGTCCAGACTGGTTGTGTTTCCAAACCACACAGTGACGTTGCCTGTTAAGATGCTTTCAATTTTGCTCCTGCAGACGGAGGAAAGGAGGCGGGAGGGCAGTCTGAACTTCCTCAGTCTGTGGAGAAAGGAAAAGATGCCGCAGACCAAGACATGTCCTCTGAGATGTTAACTCCTAAGTGTTGGACTCTCTGTTCAGGGTCCTTCATCTTGCCAGTGTTCATGGACAGTTTGTTGAGCAGACACCACCGTGTGAAAGTTTTAACCTCCTTAGGCTGTATGTTAAATGCTATAGGTGATATATGTAGACTGTGTGTGAAATGCTTTTGCATTATGGGTAGTTTCTCTGCTTTCTGTCTCTGACCATTTCTTGGGTGTTTGTTTGAATTGGGATTTTATATCAGTAGAAAATACCAAAATTTTCCCTCAAACATCATTTATATAGCACCTTTATCTGAAAGAACTAAGACTAATAGGAAATTAATCTTCATTGAGATTGGTGTATTGAAAGTTTTAATCTCATAAACTCTGCCATTTGTAGGGGATATTTTCAGTAATCAAAAAATTAACTGAAATGACAAAATCACACTGATCAGTTATTAGTCTGTACTATTCATTCATCCACATGTATATCTGTCTCTCCATCATTCTATCTGTGTATCCATCAATCTGAGCTGCCTTGTGCTGGTCGGGGTTGCAGTGGATTTCCAGGAACACTGGACACAACGAAGCATCACACCCTGAACTGAACTTTATTTACAAATGTAGGCTTAACACAGATGACACACACACACACACACTTGAATTTTATTTATTCATTTATTTTTAATGTTGGAATAAAGTCATTGTATTCTATGATGTGCGGTAATCAGGGCAGTATGATCACATTACATGCCTGCACATTGTTTGATCAGTGTAGATTGTCTTTAACATTTTACACTGATAGGGAAAGATAAGGAATAAGGATTAAACACACTTCACACACTGATAATGAAATAATATTGGAAGAGATTAGTAAGATAAAATGGAAACTAAGTTTAGTAAATGCATGATTCTAATAAACTAATTTAAATATCCCACCTCTATAAACACATATTTAACCTTTATGCTACTGATTACATTTTCCATTGATTATTCCTGTTTTTACAAATGAAGATAACATAACAAGACATTAAACATATCAACATGAATTAAAGTCGATTCATATATAAAGAATTAAAAACAGTAATAAGACAAATTAAAGTTAAATAGCAAATGAGAAAGTTTAAACTAAAGAAAATGTAAAAGTTTTAGGTATTTATTTATGGTTGATTATTGTTTGTTATTGACTATCAGGCGCTAGGGGCCACTAATAACTAGCATGCTAGCTTAGATTTGGCTTCATCGAAATGTAAACTCTCATTGTATTTTAAAGTATATATGCATTACATGTTCGTATTTCTTCACTATTTTATTTCCATTTAATTCCAAATTAACTTCTTGTTTTGTCTGTGGTACTACGAGTGCTTGTTACTATTTTATAATAAACATTATGTTCAATTCTTTATTGGTCCCATAACCAAGATATGTCCAAGATATGTCCTTGGAGAACTTAACTCCTAAGTGTGGGACTCTCTGTACAGGGTCCTTGATCTTGCCAGTGTTCAGGGACAGTTTGTTGAGCAGCCACCACTGTGTGAGAGTTTTAACCTCCTTGGGCTGTATGTTAAATGCTATAGGCGATATATGTAGACTGTGTGTGAATAGTCTGATCTACTGCAGAGACACGCCCCCTAAAGAACACGCTGCTCTGCTGCAGACCAATCAAAACAGCCCTAATTTGCATATTAGAATCCTTCAATCTGTTTTTCAGTCTATCCTTTATCCAATCTTCATTTTATCCTTCAGTAGATCTTTCAACATATTCTATATTAAATGTGTGAATAAAGCCTGAAATATGAATTGATATAAGGTTTGGAATAATAAACTGCAAGATTAATTTATGAATTTAATTATTGATGTATTTATTGGACGACATATTTATGGATTTATTAATGGATAGATTTACACATATAATTAAAGATATGTCAAAAAGTCCTGCATAGTCTTGTAGAACGTCCACTGGACTGTGTGCTAATTCACCCATTAGCCACAGGCCCGCTAGCCTAGCATGGCCGAATAAACTTCTCTATTTCGACACATTACTGCAAAACTACTCACCTCAAAACATTATACATTATCACAAAGATTCACGGCACTCTTATCCCTTATACTGGCGTGCAAGCGTGTTATTCAGTGGAATATTAGCCCACCTGCATATGTAAACAAACAGGTATAAAACATTAGCATGTCCTCAACTCAACCAGGGTGTTTAGGTTCCTCACAAGCGCTAAGCGCCACCTACTGACCTGTTTGAGTATTGCGCTAACACAGTCACAAGTGAAGCACAATCAACTTAGTATTTAACAACTGTTTACGACACAATGAAATATATATATATATATATGGGTGTCTGCTTTTAAAGTTTAACCTATTATCCATTATCTGTACCCCGGTCCCACAATGAACTTTTATACCATTCTTAAACAATGTATATGCCTTTACACTCTTTACAGATTTTATTTATTACTCTACACACTTTAGAAATGTTTAACCCTTTACATAATGAATCACTGCTTCTCTGTTTGAGTCGGTAGAAAGCAGCTTCATCTGATTGCAATAAGACTAAAAAGGGAACTAGTTCTTCTTTCTCTGGTTCACATTAGAGGGATTTTTGAGAGGACTATTTTGAATAAAGCACGGTATGGCATTAGGGGGCGCTAAACACTCATAATAACTTGTTTTTAAAGCTATAAGCCTTTTATTTGTAAGAAAAAAAAACCCTTTGAGGCACTTGAGGAACTTTGACCTACACCTCATGTCCTGCTGAACTAAAACTATTACTTAATTATATAGGATTTATTTGGTTATTCTATTATATTTGGTTAAATTTTAACTATTTAAAATAAAAAAAAACAACAACAACCACATTGATCAGCAAAAATTGTGTTCAGTTCATTTATTCATCTCTCTATCTGTCAGGGTTGCAGCAGATTTGCAGTCTTTCCCAGGAAAACTGTGCAAAACTCAGCATTACACTCTGGATTGAACTGGATTGACACTCTGGATTCATTTTCCTTTCATTATTGCTGTTTTTAAAATTATGACATTGTTAAAGATGAAATTTAACACATCATTATGAACAAAAGTTGATTTCCGTCTAAAAGAAATTGAAAACCAGACCAAAGATACATAACAAATGAGAAAGTTTAAACTGAAGAAAATTTAAAAGCTAAAACAAAATTTATGAGATGGACAGTGTATCTCTGAAACAAATTTAATACCTCAGTGCTGTCAAATTCTCCATTCTGATTGGTCAAAAGCTGATGACTAATTTTCAATAATGTTTGTAACAGTAACTCTGCTTTGTGTTTTGCTCCTAAAGTGACTGTACTACACCTTCTCCTCCTTGAAATCAGTGGTAATGGAGTTCCCTTGCTCGCACCTGTACTCTCCAAACTCGACCTTGGAGCAAAAGCCGGAGGAGATAGACAGCTTGACTGGGACTGTAACGGTCATCTCCTTCCTCACCACATTCACTGTAAGCTTGGTGCGAGGAGGAATGGTGGCTGGCAAGGAGACTCTGATGGTTTCAGTATTGGTTCTGGTGTTGCTGCTCCCCTTCTCCACGGTGAAGTTGTTACTGACATTTGAGGAATTAACAAACACTTTTACTTCAAATTTGGTTCCTGAGCTAATCTGTGTGGACTTGCTAAAGTTGAAGCTCTCAGTGACAGATCCTGAATACTCTCGATTCAGCTCAGTGGTGAAGGTTTGTGTCTCTGATCCATAATTCACACCAGTGATGGAGTCGATGATAACTGTTTTTACAACACTTTCTTCCTTTTTGTCCCATTCAAATTCAGCTTTAATGGTGGGGCCGCCTGCTTTAAGAGGACAAACATGGGACAGAAGGTCACTATTCCAGGTGTATTTAGGCTCATCACGACCAACTCTGGCTACCCACATACGTCCACCTCTATTCTCATGCTCATATAGAGCCCAGGCTCCTCTCTGCACCTTGTGAGAAGATACAAGATCATTTAAAGTGCCGTAAAACAATCTGGTTTCACAATTGAGGATGATGCTCTGGCCCTCGTAGTTCAAATCTTCATACAGTGTGATCAGAGGATCATCCAGGTCCTCTGTCACCAGCTCAAGTGAAGAAATGAGGTCATTGTGCTCCACGCTGGCATATTCTCCTTCCTCATAAACACACTGTTTACCTTCGAAATTCACATCTTCATACGTGACCCACGGATTTCCGATGACCTTCAGAGAGATGATGCAGTCATTAAAATTCTCATGAATTAAACTAGGGACGTCAGAGGTGAACTCCCTGCTGAGGCCCTGGAAGTTACGATGTTCATAGACGATGATCTTGTTCATGGCTGAAGGAGTTTGCAGCTGGCTCAGAGATTCACTGAAGGCAGAGTTTCTCCTGAAGAGATGAGACTGAGTCTGTAAAGAGGGAAGACTTTCTCTGATTATATAACTGCTCTGAATAAGGCGGGGGTAAAGCACTGGCGTTCTCTGTTTTAGAAGGAACAGCAAGAAAATAAAATAAATTTCTGCCGTTCCCATGTAAGAACATTTACTTCCTTCTAAGTTCACTTCCTTTTAAGCATCGTCTAACGGCCTGCTGACCACGTGCAAATACTTCAGCTAGATTTCAAATATACAAAGCGTGCCGTAAAAGGCAAATTTGTTTATGAATGTTAGAAATAAGTGTGTTATGTGTAGATTATAACTTAATAGTTAGAATGGTATTATTATAACAATTCTATTTTTGTTGGTGGAATGATGGTAAAAAAAAATATGTTTGGATAGAGTTATTGTTAAAAGTATAATTTGACTAATTTAGAGTGGAGCTTTTGAGCTCCACAAGGGAAAATGGGGGAAAAAAGTGTGACTAATTGATAGGAATCTGGCTGAGTTTAACTTTTTTTTTCTACACCAGGCAGTTTGTGGCATTGTTTCCACGTACTTATGTAATGTTACAACAGTTCTTTTCATCCAGAGATGCATTAAACTTTTCATTGAGATCTTGTATTGATGTTGGGAGAATGGATGCACTCAGTAAATTCTTCTTCAGCACATGCCAAAGACTTTCAATGGGGTGAAGGTGAGGAGTCTTTGGTGTCCAATTCATGTGTGAAAGCCGTTCCTCATCCTCCCTCCTCATTCACAATTATAACCTGGTGAATCCTGTGTAGTGACCACCTGCTATGAAGGACTCAACACTGAACCTTGAACACTGACCCAGGGAGAAGGTGAAAAAGTGAAAAAAGAGAGTAGAGTCCTTCCCAGTGCACTTAATAGTGGAGCTCAATGTCACCCAGGTGGCAAGGCTGGCCACGAGGTGTAGGCTGATACTGTAGCCCAGTAGTCTCTGTGGGGCATGGGAGATGGAGGGGAAGCATGTCATCTTCTCCATCATCTTTGTCATCAGCTGTGCTTCCAAGAAAGTGGTCTGTTATAAAAAGTGTATGAGATGGCTGTAGGTCATTCAGATTCACAATTACATGTGTATAAACTAGTATGAAGTAGAATGTTTTAATTCTACACTTTTGGTGTTAATGCACTGCAAATAAAAATTCATGTTTGCATTAAGTGTTCACTATTATCCAGGGAATTGACCACATTCTTGGTTCCTCTTGTTCATTTCATTCTGCCCTTCCTGGGTAGGCTCTGTAAGTAATCATTCATTTAGCAATTTTCTCTAGTCTTTCCGTTAACTTAACTCCCACAACCTTTTCTAATCTATCAAGGAGAATATTATGATCACTGGCATCAAATCTGCAACCCTGATCAGAGGTCAGTAGCACCAGTAGTGCTGTCTCTGTTATATGGGGAGGTCTAAATCCTGACTGACACATTTCATGAATGTTACTCCGATGTAGGTATGAGCATAATTAAAATATATTTTTTTACATTACTGTATGACTATAAGTTACTGTGAGAGACTATGAAAGTGTGAGTTACTGTTAAAATGTGAGCTACTGTGAGACCAAAAGTATATATTTGTGCCGTAGTGAATTTAATGTGAGTTAAAAATAAAATGGCTCTGACACAAATGACACAATCAGTACAAAAAAATACCCCAATGCTATTTCTTCTAAATAGATTTCTTCTTTTTTGCCTTTACAGTAACACGTATTTTACTGAGAGAGCAGAATCTGGATGTACCACCTAAACATCCAAAGAACCTTTGAATGTTTTTTGAAAAATGAGTTGCAAACACAATTAACACCCATTTTGCTGACACATTAGACAACTTTTAGAAAAGT
>JAQQZX010000015.1:20190256-20202106 GCA_030068355.1 Notoglanidium maculatum | reverse complement strand
CAGCTAAAGGAGAAACTGCTGTTCGCCATCGAGGAGACCGAAGGTTTTGGGCAGGAGTGATGCGCGCACACACACACCACCATACAGGATGCACCGCAGAAACAAACTCGTCTTGTTAGATCTGGAATGATGAGCGTTTTCTATTTCACATCAGCGGTCCTCACTGCCCCCTTATCGTGCGATGAAACGCATGTCTTTACTGTCTGTCACAGAAAGAAAAGATTATCACCAAATCCAACATAAATGTTGTCTTAATAGCAGAGATCATGCACCTGACTACTGGGAGTTTTTTTGGGACTAAACGTTATCGAATGGTTTGGATTGTGGGCAATTAGCAAAGCATATAACTTTTCACAAAATAAACAAAATAAATTAAAGATGGTAGTTAGATTGCAAAATGATGACTGGAGTCTTTCGGTGAAGCCGACACACTGTTTAGAGTAATGGTCTGAATGTTGCAGCCTTTACACTACTAATGATCATCGTGTTACTTTGTGCAGCTCTACTTATAAAGCTCTGAGAAATGAGGTCATCTTCACCACACAGATGAGCACTGATCTGTTATAGTCACTTCACAAAAGAATTGAGTACTTAATGATGAGTTTGGTTCTAAAGTCATGCTTGGTTCTACCGACCTGCTAGAGAAACGCAAACGTCCTACACACAGCTGGAATGTAGGAAATGGAAGCTGAGTCTGTGATGGAGCCATGATGAAGGAGCAACATGGACTCATTACTGCAAAACAGCTGGCGGGCCTTGGACTCTAGTCTTAGTAACTCTTTAGCACTAGAACTTTAGTCCAGCTGTGATCTTTTATCTAGAACTCTCTTTTGTATGGCCTCAGACTCGTTAACCCTAGAAACTCCATTTAGTCCAGGTTTGGGCACGCTTGAGCCAACGAATTCCTTTTAATCTGGCCTTGGACACTGAGTCCTAGAACGGTCTTTAATCCAGGCCATCTTGAGTCTTAGAAGTCTTTCTTCCTGGACTTTTGTTTAGTCCAGCCTTTAAAGTCAGTTCCCGGACGCAAAGTCCAAACTCAGCCCTCAGGCTCAAGAGAGTCTTGAAGCTTTTGTCTGCGTTTAATCCAACGTCGTACTCTTAGTCCTAGAACTACCTTTAGCCTGAGAACTGTTAAGCCCAGCCTTGGACTATCTTAAGTCCTGCAATTCTTTTAGTCCAACCTACATTTTTCAGTCCCGACCTTGTGACAGCTGTGTTAGTTTTAATAATGGTTTATAAGTAGAGCTGCAAATGTAGAACTTTGACTTGCTCAGAAAAAAGAAAAAAAGTTAACCTTTTATTAGCAAGAAAGCTTGAGTGAGCGATATATTTTACAACTAGAAGGGCGCTCGGACCGTGCAGACCTCCGCCAAGGACAGAAGTCAACTCGGTGATAAAGTGGTTGCAGATTTGTACGTGTCTGGCTATGTTTCCAATGGAGTCATCGTATTTCTACATTGGCTATGTTTTGTCACTATTGCACTTTACTGCCATCTACTGGATGTATGGCATTGTCAAGCCCTAAAGCCGTATCTCACAAAGTTGGCAAAAGGGAAACTAATATCTTGGATCTGCCCCGTGCCTCAGATCCACACCCAAATTTATTGGGTTCTTCCTTGGCCCATGCTAGACCTTTCCACCAAGTTCCATGGGAATCAGCTTGGTAGGTTTTGCACAATTTTGCTTAGTCAGACAAAAACAAAAGCAACCGAAAATATAACCTCCTTGGCGGAGTTAAAAACAGAAACATCACTAGTGAAACTTCCATCACACTCACACACACACGTGCAGACTCATGTAGCAGAGTAAAAACACACTGTTCACCTTCTGCAATAACACACTCATGATTGCTCGCAGGTGGAAAGCGAGTGCTGATCACCTGCACTCTTAGTGCTCTCTGTTTTATAGGGGGTTCATTTCTAAATGCTTTTAGTTTCATATTCTGGAGCTCGAACTAGATTTGTGCTGATAACCGTTTATAGATCATCCTGTTTAGCGTATACAATATTGCGGACAAGAGGGTTTTGGATCAATTTGAAGGAGCGTAGAGGTCAATTTCTGCAAAATTTATTGCTGTTGATAAATTCTATCAAAAAAAAAAAAAAAAAAGTTTATCTAGGCTAGGAGTAAGAACAGGGATGAGTAACTATTCTATATCCCTAACATTATGAACCGTGATTTTGACCGGTTGTATCAGCACACGACTAGTCGGTACTCAGAATATAATTTTAGCGCGTTTTAATTTTAGCACATATTTGGTCTTTACCACTGGAGTGTCATTCTCGAAGATATATGCTGGATCTGGATCACTTTAAGCACAAAGAGATTTGATATTTAGATTAAACCTGATCTAGAGCAGCACTTGAACACTTTCGATTTCTTTAATAAATCAAATTAACATCTCCGCATGCTCTCTCTGTTCAAGGAACAAATGTAAGAAACGTGTAGCCTGGTTTAACACTAACTGTGGGGTGTTTCGTTCATTTCTTCAATTCTGGTTCTTTTACACTTTTGTAGGATTAAGCACAGCTCTTTACTGAATAGAACAGACTTTTGTGATCATAAATAAAAAGAACCAAGTCCTCTGTTTTCTGCGGTATGTAAACTCACATGACGCTGATGCAGCACTCTGCTCTGGTTTCTTTTCTATCACAGTAAATACTGGCTACTGAAAAATTAAACTCTGTAAACTATACATCATTAAATCTTGTATATTGTGTGAATATTTGATTAATTCCCTATGGAAAAAAAAAATCCTTTTACAAGGCTCCTCTAAAGTTTCTGCGCCCTCATTGGCCGATTTATGTGTACAGTAAATTGTGTAAAAACAAACAAAAAGGTTGAATAAATGATTATATGGGTAAAATAAATGTGTCGGGTTCTTGGTGTGCACGCAGTCCTGTTTAAGAGTGTGGGATCTGAACAGGAGAAAGAGGTGCACTGGTGCTATAGAGGACGATGGAAATGTTTGTACAGTAGGTAATGTAAGCAAAGGAAAATGTACAAGTAAAATAGGTATTTCAGATAAACCAACAAATAATGTAAAGAAAGTGACAAGTTAAGCTAGTAGGTAAAATGGGTAACAAGAATTAAAGTAAGAAGTAAAGAATGTAAGGCAAGTAAACTTAAAGTAACGAAAGCAAGCAACACAAAGTAAATCCGGTAATTCAAGGAAAGAAACTAAAGTAAAGAAAGTAACATTAGGAGGTATGAATAGGTAACAAGTAAAAAAGTAGCACAAGAAGTAAAGTAATGCAAGTAAACTTAAAGTAACTCGTGAAGTAAGAAAGAAGCAAGTTTAAAAAAAACAGTAATGCAAGTGTAGTAAGTAGAACACAATGTAAAAAAGTTATACAAGTAAACATGTAATAATATAATAAATAGCTACTGCAAGTCAAGTAAGAAAGTCATCCACACAAACTTACAGAAGAAAAAGTAATGCAAGCAAGGTAACGCGAGTAAGGTCAGTAAGTAAAGCACGGCAAAAAGAGTGAGGGACGTACGTAATGTCATTTTTAACGTCAGGTGCAACAAAGAAAGCATGGGAAGTAACGCAGCACGGCAAGTACAGAAATAAATACAGCTGAATGTATCTGCATTTCAATAAGATGAAAGAATAAGGAACAGGAAGTGCTGAGCCTGTAGAATACTGAGAACTGCTTAATAATCAGCGCTGCACTTCTGAAACAACCAAATATGATTTGCCTTCGGACAGAAGATTTCGTAAAAGATGAGAAATCGGACTCGCGTTTGCGTCGTGTGCAGGAAACCCTGCTGTGCCGGAATCCCACCGCAGGGAGGAACTGGACCACGCTCTCGTCATGCATGATGTTCAGTTTATTCTCGGTTAGCCCAGAAATCGGGCTGGACCGGCTGCACGCCGCATTTACAGTCAGAAAGTGCTGACGTTCAGCCACTCACACACACACACACCCCAACACTGTTCATTATTACAGCAGCACTTCATCTCTGCGCTTCTCTACAACGAGAAAATGAAATAAAAACACGGGCTGTTTTAATATAAAACAAAAACACATTAATGAACAGGAGTTCAGGGTGTAAAGCCGGTCCGACACCACAGTTCAAGCGAGCGCGGTGTGGAACGTCAGACACGGTGGCGGTCAGTGTCCGTCACTCGCAGGTCTGTAACGGTGCGCTGGTTCTGCAGGATTATCATTACAGCTGCACGATTTATTCAGTCATCTCTATTAAACTCTTACATTACTGTAGCACGCTGCAGAAATGACGCCAAATCCGATCCTCGTCAGAGTTCGACTTCGATACGATTCCATGCTGCGCGATATGACCACGTACATCGTGTTACGGTATTAACAACCTCGATCGCTTCATATTTTGCTCCATCATTTGTTTTCTGTAGCAAATCACACTCTTTACAGCAGTGTTTTTGGCCATTTGGACGGTTTATTCTGAATCACGTTCTTTATTAAGAAATTATCATTAACAGCAGAATGCGTGTGTGATATAAAGATTCTCTATCAGTATTTTGCATTACATTATTACTTTGGATCAAAAGGGTTTGTTATTAAACGCTAATTAATGCGAACGAATTTACCACTGTTATCAACAACCTTCTCAAAATCATCAGAAAAAAATGAAATAAACCTGCATATTTTGATCATCTGAAAATGCAACATTCCTGATTTTTTTTTTAATACAAACCCCAAGTTTGCCTATTTTTTGCACATTGCATTTACAGAGAATGCGCTGTATCGTATGGTCATATCGCACAGCCCTGCACGGCCGGATTCCCTACCAACCCGAACGACCTCAACGCAGCCATCAATCCGCAGCCGATCCAAACACCGTTTCCTCCAGCAACTCATCAGCTCCCGGACCTCCCTGCAAACCTTCGTTCTGCTCTTCCTCCTCCTCCTCCTCCTCCGTTCCTCTCATCATCTCCACTCCTGCTCCCATTTCAGCTCCCACAACTCCGCCTTCACTCGTCTCTTCGTCATTGTCTTCATCTTCCTCCGGAGCGTTGGTGTAATCGGTTTCGCCGTCTGCGGCTTCTCCACCTGCGTGCGCACACAAGGTTTGCAAACACAAGAGAACGTGTGCGCAGGAACTGAGTGGCACAGAGGTTTCTTTAACCATTCTTTGGTAAACAGGATCTTGATTGCAGTGATGCAGCTACAATAAGACAAAGCTCACAGTTTAGTGCGAGTTATAATTACAAGCAGGACAGTAATTTTATGTTTCAAAGAAAAAAATATTTGTTGGAGCAAAAATGGGCTTTTTTTTGTTTTTTTGCACAGCTCGAGCACCTGCACGCTAAAGTACTTCTCCAGCATTAAAACAATACATTGAGAAAGAGAATTAAGGAACAAAACCTTGTCGTGCTGTTATATGAAAATAATGCAATAATAACAGTAGAGTAGTGTAATGAAACGAAGTTACTGTTATTACCCCAAAGCTGATTATTTGCCTCGAACAGCACATCCTGAGGAGTTTTTTCCCCGGATACCTGTGGTATAATACACAGAAACGTTCGAGAGAATAAATAATAAACCAACCTCCAGCTGTTCCGTCAGAGGCTGCGGTCAGAGGGCAGCGGTGCTCGCGGTAGTATTTGAGGCGGGTGAAGCCCTTGGCGCAGGTGGAGCAGCGGAAACGGTAGTTGTTGGTGTGAGAGCGTTGGTGCTCGAGCATGTGCGCACGCCGACTGAAGCTCTTCTGGCAGAACTGGCACTTAAACGGCTTAATGCCTACACACACACACACACACACATTTAACCAATCAGTGAATGGAAGTTATTTATGACCTGAAAGACAGAGTTAAAGTGCAGCGTGTACATTTTAGCGCCCTCTGCTGACCGCATGCTGAATCAACAGTAGTAAAATGCTCTCCTGCCCTCCTCCTGCCAGGGGGCGGAGCTAATTTCAAGTAATGCACAAGTCTGAAATGAAACTAGATGATGCATGGAAATATTCAGAAATGCAAGTTTTTAAAGCCACGCCCCCTTCTCTGACACACACACACGGGGCACTCAGAAGTGTGGGAGTGTGATGGAGTTTACCTGAATGAGACAGGATGTGCGCCTTCAGCTTGTCTGGTCGGTTGAACTCTTTGGTGCAGCCAACGTGTGTCCTTAAAAGACACACACACACACACACACACATGACTACAACAAAACACACAAACACCAAATAGTGCGTGTGTGTGTGTGTGTGTGTGTGTGTGTGTGTGCGCAAGGGTCTGAGCAGTACCTGAAAGGACACTTGTACTTCTTAAAGGGTTCGTGGATCAGCATGTGTCTCTTCACCTTGTCCTTGCGATTGAACGTGGCTTCGCACACTGAACATTTATACGGCTTCTCACCTGCAGCGTGGACGAGCACGAACACGACATCATCACACTCGCACTACACTACCACGAGTAATAATAATAAAAATGCAATCCCTCAACCAAAAACATTTTACAAGAAAAAAATTTAACCAAGCCTTATAATAACGTGCTCATTTATTAGTGTTTATGGTATTTGTAAAACAGTTTACACTGCAATACAAAATTAATTAATTAATTAATAATGATAATCACACACCCTCATACGGGAGCGTGCGTGCTGTTGGTGTGATGAAGACAAGTTTCTGATCAATTTCCAATTCTCCAATGATTACAAAATTCTCATTTATTACAGAATGATTTGGATTCCCTCAGAGAGAGAAAGAGGACGGCTGCTTATGGCTGCTGGAACACGAATGAGAACCGAGCTGTTTTGCAGACTTTCTACAAGCGTGACGTAGTTAAAAGCAGGCAAACTGCTGAGGTGTGAGACGAATGCACACGGTGGGACGTGATGTTTATTGGATAACGATGAATGATCGTGGTGATAACCGAGACCCCGCTTCATCACACCAGCCTGATGGAACAGCACAACGTGGAGTGTTTTATTGTGTACGCAGTGCAGAAGTGTGTACCTGAGTGTATCTGCGTGTGCAGTTTGAGGTAGTGCTCAGTCTTAAACAGCTTTTTACAGATCTGGCATTTGAATCTGCCAACAGCGCCGTGAGTGAGCAGGTGTCTCCGGAAATACCGCTCGCACGGGAAAACCTACACACACACACGGAATTAATTATATATATTACACACATCAAAGAGGTCATGACATTGGTATTAAGATGGTTGTTTATACAGCTGAATGAAAAAATGACATTAGTATCATTTCCATTCTCAACATGTTTTTAACATGTTTTATGATGCAAAATGAGTCATTACTGGTGTTCAGTCGTGGAACTGAAATAGGAAAATACAGGTTATTAATCTACACATAAGTCAACATTATGGGCTGCAAGTCCATTACTTCCGCAACGCAATGTAACGTGTGGTGTGCCGGCTCCCGTACCTTGGGGCAGTGTGGACAGGGGAAGTTGTGTGAGGCGGTGAGGATGTGCTGCTCCAGAGCTTCCTGTGTGGAGTATTTACTCTGACACTTATTACACCTGCACAACAAGTTAAAGATCTAAGAACACAAAATCTGATTTTTACCCAATAATGTTACACGCTAAACATTTTCCAGCCTACGACGATGATTACATGATCAACGTTTCATTTAACCGCTACTTAACCAGCTGTCCTTCTGTCTTTTCTAAAAATAAACTTAACATATACTGCTCCTTCTCACGAGGACGGAAAATGATGTAAGCATAACTGTGACATTTGGTGAACAAAATCACACACAAAAAAATATAAAAGGAAACACAATGCTTACACTGTAACCATAGCAACATTGATAGCAATCCTAGCTAGCACCTGTGAACTACCTAGCCTGGCCTGCTCTACAGATTAGAGTCATTATCAGCAATGTTGGTGTAAATCACTTCTTCTTAGTCATCATATTGGCAATAAAATATTTTCGATTCAAATCTTCTAACGCTTATTTACTCAATTCAACCTCAAAACTCACAACCTGATTGGTCAGAGGTTGAAAACATTTCCCCCCCAGGAAGGAAGTGCAGTTTTCCTGTGTTGACTAACATGAGCTACTTCCCGTTTCAGGTTTATATTAACGTGAAGGTTCTTTCCCCAATTCTCCGATCACTCCGTTACGACGACGCCCTGATGACGACACCCTCCCAACTCTATCGTGTGTGACAAGTGTGTAACGGACATCTGTGTGCGTATGTGTGACCTGTAGTAGGCGGTGTCTCTGCGTGCGTTCTGCTGAGGACAGAAGCTGTGCGAGTACTGGTGCAGGCCGAGCTCGAACAGAGACGGGAACACTTTGGTACACAGGTGACAGCGGTACGTCAGGTGCTCCTGGTGAGAACGCATGTGCTCGAGGAACAGCTCCAGCTTCTGGAAGGTCTGAGAGCACGCCTTCACCACACACCTGTACACCTGCATGGAGATTATATACACACACACAGTCAGTTCCAGAGTTCCTGGCACCCCTTAGAATTTCTTGTGAACGAAAACAGGAAAATGACAGGTGTGGTGGAGGATCTGTGACACGAAGGACAACCTGGCTACCTCTGCCAAGAAGTTCTAAGACACTGATCCAGCGCACGGTGTAGTCGCACCTGCTCGTCTTTGTGTTGGGTCATGTGGGATTTGAGCTGGAAATAGCTGCTGAATTTTGCCGTGCAGAACTGGCACTGGTACGAGCTGTCGATCAGGATTAGCTGCTTGTTCTGGGTCTGGTTGGAGCCTTTAGCCTCGGACGGGAGCTCGGCCTCGCTCTGATCCAGACTTCCTGGAGAAGAAAACGAGAACAGGAACGAGAGCCATCCGTGTATGTTAATCACTTAAGAACCCGGTCATCTAGTGCAAGCTTCAGTGTGCCAAGACACCTGAACAACGTGAGGCTTCACTGACTGTAACTGTAACCTGAAGCCGTTACCGTGTTCTTCATGTCCGTCGGGAAGTTGGGCTGTGTTCTCCGGGACCGGCTTCACCGTGACGGGGAGTCTGGACACGGTGCTGTGCACTCCGGCCGGCCACACCTTGTGCGTCTGCATGTGCTTCTTCACGTTGGACTTCTGGGCGAAGGCCCGGCCGCATACGATGCACTGGAACGGTTTCTCGCCCGTGTGACTGCAGTGACATAAACATCAGACGTAAAAATCAACATGCATACACTACAGCGACTCATTTTACTACATCCACTCTGTGTTTACATAAGCATCAATAGCCCTCAAGAGAAACATAGGAAAGTATACGAGTATGCAACTGATACATTATATTAAAGACGTACATTTTTTATTCTTTTTTTTTTTAAATAAATAGCGAGAGAAGGACTAAAGGGACTCAAGACAGGATGGATACATAAGGGGAGGAACATTACAAAGCAGAGCAACAGATTTTTCGCGTTTACCTTCTGATGTGCTGCTGCAGGTCAAAGTTTTTAGCGAACACCTTGTCACAGAAACTGCACTTGAGCTTCTGACCTTTAGCTTTTGATTGACCTGCTGAGAGACGAAACATTATCCATGGGAGGGATATTTTAAAAACATTTTTTAACCATTCTTCTATAACACTGTATATAGCTTACTGCTTTTATAATAATTTATTTTAAATTCACAAATAAAAATTCCAAATTAATAGGCTCCATATTACCTACGACACATTTACAGTACACTTTCTGAACACACATCACACATACTGTATATTGATTTATTTTATATAACAATATATTGTTATAATATATAAATATAGACAGATTCTGGGATTTAAAGGAGCAATATACAAGTTTAAAATGTTTTCAAACCTATTATAAATCATATCTTAAATGTCTTGTATGAAATCTGATGTGTAATACTGCCAGGAAGTGCTCGTTTTAGTTTTTCTGGTCCAGAAATGAACCCTGTCCCCAGCTGAATCACAGCTTACCAGGCTCTAAAACGACGAATTGCAGAAACAAAGAAAATGAGAAACGGAGATATCTTTAGTACCTTCGTGTCCTTTCTTGGAGTTGCGGGTCTTTTTAGGGATGATGACCTTGTCGTACTCGCTCAGCTCACTCAGAGTCACCGTGCTGCTGCAGCTCTTCTGCAGCTGCAGAAGCTTCTGTGCTGGTTTAGTCGAACTGTAGACAGGAGCGCTGCTGAATGCTGCAGTCTGACTGTCCACACACTGACCCTGAGAGAGAAAGGGGGGGGGATAGAGGAGAAGAGAAGAAAGAAAGAAAGAGAGGACAAACAGAAGAAAGAAAACAAGGATAAGAAGAGAGAGAGAAGAGAAAGAAGAAAAAAAAAAAGTAATAGTTGTGTAAATGATTTGGTGTTCTAAAATAAAAAGCACTACCTGTGTAAAGGTGTAGTCTTTTGTACTCTTAATACCTGTAACATGTTCAGTATCTTTAATTCTTGATATGACGGACATCAAGATCAGAAGGGTCCCTGTACTGTGATTTCACACACTACCTGAACAGACTGGAAGGGTTGGAGGCCAAGTGTGTGGACTTCTGCGTTTCCTCCTCCAGCCATCGGGGGCAGCGTGCTGTACACCTGCACTACTGAGCTGTTGATACTGGAGGGAACCTGTGCAGAAAGGGGTGGAGCCTGGGCCAGTGGGAGGGGCTGGGAGGCCTGTGGGTGGTGCTGTAGGTATGACGCCGCACTGGGCATGCTCAGATTGCTCTGAAAAGGAAAAAAAGAAGTGTTACATGTTACAGCAACAATGGCAGAAGTGTGTGTGTGTGTGTGTGTGTGTGTGTGTGTGTGTACCTGAGAGGAAGCCTGCATAGTCGTGACTGGTGTGTCCATGGAGGTAAATGCTGAAATCGCAGACATGAGAACCTCATCGCTCACCAGAACATTCCCCTGCACCAGTGTGTGTGTGAGAGGAGACGGCGGTACCGTGATGTACGTCGACACCTGCGTTAGGGAAAATCACAAATACCTGAAGTACATAAAGAATTGCACACCCTTTAAAGTTTAGATTGTTTGCCAGAAACTTTTGGTTTTGGTGACCAGCACCTTTTGGAATTGGTCTTGGAGATGGCCAACACCCTCTTGATTTTGGTTTTGGAGATGGCCAGCACCGTTTGGTTTCGTTTTGAAGATGGCCAGCACCTTCTGGCTTTGGTTTTGGCCAGCACCTTTTGGTTTTGGTTTTGGAAATGGCCAGCACCGTTTGGTTTCGTTTTGAAGATGGCGAGCACCCTTTTGGTTTTGGAGATGGCCAGCACCCTATCGGTTTTGGTTTTGGAGATGGCCAGCACCCTTTTGGTTTTGGTTTTGAAGATGGCCAGCACCCTATCGGTTTTGGTTTTGGAGATGGCCAGCACCCTTTTGGTTTTGGTTTTGAAGATGGCCCGCACCCTTTTGGTTTTGGAGATGGCCAACACCCTTTTGGTTTCGGTTTTGGAGATGGCCAGCACCCTTTCGGTTTTGGTTTTGGAGATGGCCAGCACCCTTTTGGTTTTGGTTTTGAAGATGGCCCGCACCCTTTTGGTTTTGGAGATGGCCAACACCCTTTTGGTTTCGGTTTTGGAGATGGCCAACACCCTTTTGGTTTCGGTTTTGGAGATGGCCAGCACCCTTTTGGTTTCGGTTTTGAAGATGGCGAGCACCCTTTTGGTTTTGGAGATGGCCAGCACCCTTTTGGTTTTGGAGATGACCAGCACCCTTTTGGTTTTGGCGATGGCCAGCACCTTCTGGCTTTGGTTTTGGCCAGCACCCTTTTGGTTTTGGAGATGGCCAGCACCCTTTTGGTTTTGGAGATGGCCAGCACCTTCTGGCTTTGGTTTTGGAGATGGCCAGCACCCTTTTGGTTTTGGAGATGGCCAGCACCTTCTGACTTTGGTTTTGGCCAGCACCCTTTTGGTTTTGGCGATGGCCAGCACCCTTTTGGTTTTGGCGATGGCCAGCACCCTTTTGGTTTTG
>JAQQZX010000015.1:20166211-20178849 GCA_030068355.1 Notoglanidium maculatum | reverse complement strand
CCGCCCGCCGGTACTACAACACACACACACACACACACACACACACACACACACCGGGCCGCCCGCCGGTACTACAAACACACACACCAGGGCACAGCAGTGCAGAGACACCGCACCGGGCCGCCCGCCGGTACTACAAACACACACACACACACACACACACACACACACCGGGCCGCCCGCCGGTACTACAAACACACACTGGGCCGCCCGCCGGTACTACAAATACCTGTTTGTCCTCCTCTCCCTTTCCCATTCTGATACTCCCCTTATTTTTTCCTTTTGCTGTTATTTTTTTATTCATTTTCCTTACAGTCCATCTTCCTTTTTTTCTTCTGTCCCTCCTCTTTGTATTCTTCATCTCTTCTTACTTCTGCTTTTAGCATCCAAAGTCATTGTTGCTCTCCTTTAACCATGTGTGTGTGTGTGTGTGTGTGTGTGTGTGCGCGTGCAGGTGAAGAGGAAGTTGGATTTGGACAATGATCACCAGTACATCAGCACTACTAGACCACCTCCACCATGTCCTGCTCCTCCTGCTACACCTGGACGCCCCAGAGGTACACACACACACACACACACACTGATGGTGGTGTTAAGTACAAGTTTGATAGTTGATAATCGTGAACGTGTTCTGTTCTCAGTCCCTCGGCTGAGCACGGAGAAATCCCGCTACGACACGTCTCTGAACCTCACCACTAAGCGCTTCCTGGACCTGCTGGCTCAGTCTCCGGATGGCGTGGTGGACCTGAACTGGGCCTCGCAGGTGCTGGACGTCCAGAAGAGACGCATCTATGACATCACAAATGTTCTAGAAGGCATTCATCTCATCTCCAAGAAATCCAAGAACAACATTCAGTGGCTGTGAGTGTCAGCTGTCGAACACACACACACACACACACACACACACACACACACACACACACACCTTCACGCACCTAACTGTATGACAGTTTTCACTTTGTCTTTCTTTTTCCTTTAAGTACAATTGTACCTTTTTAATTTTAGTTTTAATTAGTTCTCAGTTATATTGATGCTCTTTTATGTTCAGTTTCACTATCAAGATAAGTATAGGTGAGTATTGTAAGAAATATTGGCCATTTTGAGGCCACGCCCCCTTTACTATGTCTGACACACAGGTCACGCCCCTTTAGTGTGACTGACAAAAAAGCCACATCTTCACTGGAACTGACAGACTCACAGGCCAAGCCCACTTTATTGTGATTGAAAGATTCACAGGCCACACCTCCTTCTCTATGATCGGCCAATACACAGGCCACGCCTCCTTCACTGGGATTGACTGATACACCTGCCACACCCTCTTTATTGTGATTGACAGATTCACAGGATATTCCTCCTTTTCTATAACTGACTAATAGACAGGCCACACCTCCTTCTCTGAGTTACCAATCCACAGACCATACCTTCTCTGAGTGGCCAATACACAGGCCACACCTCCTTCTCTATGACTGGCAGATACACAAACCACACCTCCATCTTTATGATAGGTCGATACACAGGCAACACCCCCTTCTCTGATTGGCCGATACACAAGCTGCGTCTCCTTCACTGGGATTGACTGATACAGCTGCCACACCCTCTTTATTGTGATTGAAAGATAAACAGGCCACACCTCCTTTTCTATGACTGACTAATAGACAGGCCACACCTCCTTCTCTGAGTGACCAATACACAGGCCACCCCTCCTTCTCTATGATTGACAGATACACAGGCCACACCTCCTTCTCTATGACTGGCCGATGCACAGGCCACACCTCCTTCATTGGGATTGACATACACGTGTGTGTGTGTGTGTGTGTGTGTGTGTGTGTGTGTGTGTTACAGTGGTAACCGTATCGACGGCGCCTCAGTCGCTCGATATCAGGAGTTACAGAGAGAAGTGTCTGAACTGTCCAATGCTGAAGACAAACTGGACGAACTCATCAACAAGAGCAGCCTGCAGCTCCGCCTCCTCACTGAGGACTCTGAGAATAAGATATATCCTTTCTGTGTGTGTGTGTGTAAGTGTGTTACTTGACATGTCTACTCACCCCCAAGTTTTAATATTTTAGTGTTGATACTTTAAACCTCCTTTATACGCAGCATATAATTATAAATCATAAGTAATTATCGTTCATGCCAAGATGATCGAGATTGGAAAACTTTGTGTGCAATTTCATCTTTAACACTTTGCCACGCTGGGGTATGTGCGGTGTCAGGACCTGCGCAGCACCGTGGACCCTCCGGATCAGATCGTCATCGTGATCCGAGCCCCACCTGAGACGCAGATGACCGTTGCTGAGCCCACTGAGGTAAAAACAAAACGTTAGTTCTGGTGACGTGAAGGTTGTGAGTTAATATCCCATGATTGCCACAGAGCCCCAGTCTGAGTCGTAGTACCTCAAGAGATAAAAAGGAGATGAATAGATCCTTTCCTGACTGATGATTTGTCTGCGCAGGGGTACCAGATCTCCCTGAAGAGCACGAAAGGTCCCATCGATGTGTTCCTGTGTCCTGAGGACAGCTCTGGCGTGTGTAGTCCTGTAACAGACTGCAGTCCCGCAAAGTCCACTCACAGCCCTCCTCGCCCTGCCTCGTCCGCACAGGAAGCGAGCTCACCGACGCCAGCGACACTGCCCAACACCTCCCCACTTCCTTTAGCGAGCGAGACAGGTGAGTGCTTGAGATGACAGCATCCTATAATTTTAAAGCAGAAAATTAAGTAAGGTACTAAATCAGTGTGAAGATCGAATCAGTTGTTTGATTTGCGTTTCGTGCTCGGCTGTGTACTAGCTCCGTTCTCAAAGCTAGCTGACTGGATTAGCTACGGCTAATCCCTACCCATACCGACCCATGACCTCAACTGACAACCAACAGGAACCAAACCTTTTTTTTTTAGGCCCTATAGCTAGCTATCTGTGACGTGTGTTTTGGCTTACGTCTAGCAATTGATTGATTATCAAGTCCGATTGAGTCGTTTGGGATTTCCTTAGACACTGAAAAATCAGATATAATTTTGGAATCAGTTCCAAAACACAAATCGATATCGGTGCTTTCATGAACAAATTCTAACTTGGTTATTCTGTTTTCAGAGTCGATGCTGGACCCGTTCTCAGGTATCAGCCAGATGGCGGATTTTGACCCCTTGACGCTGGGACCGTCAGACTTCCTTTTGGATCGGGCCGGTCCCGGTTCCGGCTCGGACCCCTTCAGCCTGCCGATCGACAGCTTCATCACCTTGTCTCCGCCCCACACGCAGGACTACCACTTCGGCCTGGAGGACCACGAGGGCATCAGCGAACTGTTCGACTGCGACTTCACCGACCTCGGCCCTCTGTTCTGAGAGTCTCTGTTTGTATCGTCCCTCCTTTACTTACTTTATCACTCAGCACTATGCTACAGTCTATGGACTAAAAATATTGGCATCCATTTTTTAAGGCACTTTTTGAATTTTTTTTGTCTAACAAAAAAAGTAAAAAAAAAAATTCCATTCGTCTGGTAGTGGAAAAGGAAAAACTGACTCCCGTCTGCAGCCTCAGCACTTCCTGCTTCGTCATGCTAAAACTCGCTGCAGCTCGGAGCGTCCATCAGTAGCACTTCACGCCGGCCGTCTCCGAGCTCCGCTTCCTTAATCAGTTTAATTTATTTATGTACAAATATAACGTAAACTCTTTTTCTCTTATTATTGTTTAAATTTTGAGGTAGATGTAAAGAAGGTTGTGTGTTATGTGCATAGAAGTGTGTATAGTGTTTGTGTGTAGAGATTTGAATCGTAAGGTTTTGCTCAGGTGAATAGAAGAGTCCCGCGTTACGATACGCGCTATATAACACGTCCTCGTCAACTTGTCCTTGTGCGTAAAGGACGAGTGGAGACTTGCAGAAATGTGTAGTGCTTTCTGCCATGGAATTTAGCTAGCTTGCTAAGTAGCTAGCTAGCGTGAATCAGTGATGTTATTTTAGCTATCATGTACAGCTGTTGTCATGGTTGTCTACGTAAAACCCTACGTTCAAAAATGCATTTGATCGCACTGCATTCTGGGTCTTCAATCCCTCAACAAAAACAATCGTTAAAACGGCAACAGCGATATAAACATGAGAAAGTTGATATTGGCGTGCTATCAAAAGTATTGGCTCCAGGCTTAGTATTGTATTTGTGCGTGTTTGATTTCATGCAGGATTTTTTTTTTTTTTTTTTTTGGAGTACGTTTACAGAACGTTGGCGAGGGTTGTTCAGTGGTTGATTTCCGATAAATCTTTTCAGTCGATTGTAATACAGCTTAGCGTGTGCTGATGTTAACGTTTCACCTCACAATGATTGCAAAAACCACACTTTACAGTATAATTGTAGTATTGTATTTCTAAGCATTCACTATATCTGTAATGAATATCGTTAATGTCATACTATATTGTATCATATAAGTGCCTTAAAGGCAGCACTGCTATGCTGTATACGGGTGGGGCGATATGACAAAAAGTAGATCACGATCGTTGAAGGTATTTCTTATGACATGTAAACACAAATGCTTACTGTAGTATTTAATTATAATAACTTTGTATTAAATTTTTGAATTTATTTAGAATTTTTGAAATCACAATATCTTAGAGAAACATATTGTGATGAAATTTTTCACAACATTGATATAATTGTCATATCGCCCAGCTCTCCTGCTATAGAAATCCATGATCTCATAGCTCATCAGATACCTTTAAATTGTAAACGTAACCTTCATCTGGGACGTGTGTGTGGGAGTGTGATTTTATTTTTTATTTTTATTTTTTTCCACACACTTTGCGTCCAAATCTTATTCAAACTCGCCCAATCCTCCTCATTTCCTATTTAATACAGGTCCCAATTATCCATTATGGTTTTATTTCCTTACGCAAGTCTCCCCAAAACAGGCACTTGAACTGCCGTGTTTGTACAGCGATTAGATGAATTTATTTCAATTATTTTTGTCAATAATATTTCTCTCTATTTATTTTTTTGGGGTATTGAAATGGTTCTCGTGCTGTAGTCAGTTTTTTTTCTAGCTTGCTATCTAGCTAGTTAGTTTCCAGAAATGGAAATATTTAATTATTTCACCTTTTTGTGTTTTTTTCCCCCCATTTCCACCTGCAATAATGTATGTTTACGTGAATGTAAGCTACATTTTTACAGCAGCCTTTTTCTACACAATTCACTCATTTTTACACCCAGAAATTCAAATTAGCATTTTTGAGATCTCTCAGTTGAAAGTTTTTTGTTATTGTTATTTTCAAATCTTCAAAAAAAATTTCCAAATGTACCATTTTACAGGCTTCCATTTCCACTTACTTTCTGTAAAATGCTCAATTTCCTGTAATACGTTATACACTGTCTGAGTTTCGAAACTATTTGAACACTCTCGTCGACTTTCCCTTACAACTAACACCTAATCAATCTCTATTCATCACTTTTATGAAGATTTCTGATAGAAGTTACAAGCAGTGCTACAGAAATGTAGCTTCTCAGTATGGCACAACAGACAGATCGGTTAGCTATCAATGCTAAATGAGATTATTGTTCATTTTACTTATGCTGAGTATTTTTTTGCATTTTTTCCATCACATTTGAGTGAAATGTTGATATTCCTGACAGTTTTATGTAGTTTTTACAGTCACTTCACCTTTACATTAGTCTATATCAAATACTTAACAGCTATGTGCTAGCTAGATCGCTATATTTCAAGCATCAAACACAGGCTCAGCGTCTGTGGAGCATTTTCCCGGTGCTTAGCCAATGTTTTATTACTAATTTGACCATTTAAACAGAAATAATATCTTTTGCTCACCTTCTTACATCGAAAACACGGAGTACCAGGGTCGTTTTGCTCACTAGCCGGCTTGCTAGCTAGTAAAAATGTATAAAATTGAAGTAATTATTAGCGCTCCTGAGTTCTGGGTAACAATCTCTTCCCGATGTTCTTGAACACAGTGAGGAGGATTCACCTGAGGGCACATAGATAGGGGAAGTTGACGAGGTTGTGTTGGGAACGTGGTATTGGAACACAGTCCTGGTTCGTATAGCTTCTTATAGTCTGTAGAGGTTTTATTTAATAAGCTATTTCCTTCATACATGAGTATGAGCTAATAAACTGCCTGCGTGTGTGAGAACGTGGCCGGGGTTTCAGAAGGGCAGCTTGTTTTTTATTTTGCGTGTGTGTGTGTGTGTGTGTGTGTGTGTGTGTGTGGTGTGAATGCTTAGTCAGAAAAACATCTTGGTTTGTGTGTATAAAGGTTTTATTTGTTGTTTCCAAGGTGTGTCTGGTGTTAAAGAAGTTTTAGGGTTTTTCCATTTGGCTTGGTGTGTGTGTGTGTGTGTGTGTGTGATCATGATGTCACATTATTGAGTCAACTGACGCAATTTATCCTGAAATGCAAGAAAACAGATAAATCCTTTAATCACCATCCAGCAGAAAGATAAACTACATGGTTTGGAGAAAATGTGTATCCATATGCAAACTCTATATTACATGGCTTTTAATGACAAGTAGTGGAAGAAAAAAAACGATGTTTCTGTTTCATCAAAAATCCCAATAAATCAGTTCTCTCCCTGCATGTGTCGTCTGTTTGATTGGATCGCTCAGCTGAGGTTCGTGGAATAGTTTTGGGTTTTCCTTCACATTATTGCTCAAATTTTGTTTTTACTTCAAAGGTTCACTTTGAACCTACACGTCTTCTCATTAACGATTCATATTCACTCCATAGGATGTAATGTAAATGTGTATGTAGTTCATTTCATACCCAGTTTCCTGTTATCCACAATGCCTTACAATAGTGGTGCAGTGGGATTTATCCCTTGCGTCATCTTTACTTAAAAAGAGTGATGCGGCGGTGCTTTAGTACTTCAGTCTGTCCAGCTCTCTCACCTCCTAATCTGTACACTCTGCTCAAACACACCAGCATCCAAACCCAAAGCATCATTGCGTAGATCGCTAGCTTGCGTCATGTAGGATAGTTTCAGCACCTTTAAGATTTAGCCGTAGACCCAAACACCTGTGATGTCACGTTCAGGATGGCCCATTGTTTTTATTTATTTAGTAAGTTAATACGAGGATCATTTGACTGAAACGTTTCAGGAACACAGCTATTTTTGCATCCTCTAAAATTTGAATCAAACTTTTACTGAGTACAGTGTAACACCGCCAAACTTCAGCTGTAACTCGGGACAAACATAGCGTAACTGCTGACCAAGTATTGCGCTTGCATTGCAGAGCCTTCATGTGAGATCAGAATGAAAGAGTAAAAATAAAATTGAAGACGGTTTAATGTGAAGTTCAACTTTGACATGTGCCACACGAGTGCGTATGAGACTGAATTAAGTAATAATAGCATGGCCATAATATGTAGATAACTTAAAAGAAGTTAAATAACAAATTTATGTACAACTATGTTAGCTATCTTTTATGTTTTTTAAATTTTATTAACCATTTCTAAAGAAATACTTACAAGCATCATTGTTATTTAACATTTATGGAAGGAGTCTCCAGTATCAGTGTTTTGGAAAAGTCAGAGGTAAAGCTGTAACTGGGGTTTTTGTGTGTGTGTGTGTGTGTGTGTGTGTTTTATAAGCATCAAGAGAGAGATAAAAGAGAGGCTGGTGAGGGCACGACTGCGGTATAAGAGGAAAAGGAACACACCCTGAGGCGTTTTATTTCTTATACAAAATACTGTGATAAACACGTGTATAGAAATTCTGGAAAAACATTCATAATCTTATTATAAAGAACAGTCAGATAAATCAGTCTTTAAAAGTGCTAGTGATAGTATAATTATAAGGATGATGCTGTAGGGGGCAGTGTTGATACACACATGTGTTACAGCACTACAGCTGCTGCTCCATCGTCCCTTTTACAATCCATCTGAACTCCTTTTCTCATGTACATGTCTCTCTTTACCGCACATTAACCTTAACGCTGGCCGTTTGCCGCTCCATTTCCACTGAAATGTACCGAAATCACATTTGTGCGTCATTCTGAAGGTCAAAGAGGAGCAAAATCCACTTTCAAACCAGCAGATATTTATGTTATGTATGTACTGTAGACTGGAAGGCTCATTTATGTATCATAATCAGAGGTTAAAAAGTCACTGTAGGTTAAATTGTGTTTGCTAACCAGATAGCGATTGAGTGATGAGTGATGAGTGATGGTGATGGACTCATCCCAGTCTGTCAGAACGCAGCCACAGCCTGGATTTGACCGCATCTCAGACGTGATATGGACTAGAAGGTACAAAATTTGAAATGTTTCATTAGTCTTAAATGTGGTTGGTTGTAGTTGGGTAATTTTGGCTCACGTTGCTAATTAAAAGCTTTAAATGTGGCTACTCAGCCTGTAAGTGCAAAACACATTAACAAACCAGAATGCAACAACAAATTCAGACACAAAACAGCAAAAGGGCGGT
This sequence comes from Notoglanidium maculatum, assembly GCA_030068355.1. NCBI lineage: Eukaryota > Metazoa > Chordata > Actinopteri > Siluriformes > Auchenoglanididae > Notoglanidium > Notoglanidium maculatum. The sequence continues at coordinate 20,170,431 of JAQQZX010000015.1, read as the reverse complement.
GCTTATTGAACATCACACGCAAATTGCTAATTAAAAGGTTTTTACTGTTATCTAGCTAGCTTAGTGAAAATGTAGTGAGGCGTTATAGCCTAATGCTGTAGCCAATCAGCAACAAGGACCGCAACATCCCATTTTAAGTTAATGTTGATGTGTTTCTTAATTTACTGTTGTGTTTTTTCGTGTTTTGTTGTTGTGTTGGGACACGCTTGGCCTGCAATACAATTACCTTTACGTACCTAAACACAATTATGTCCTGATATCTGTCCAATTTCATGTGTCTCACATACATCCAGCCCAAAAATCTACTCAACATCCAATAAAACTAGTACAATTCCCAAAGTCTGAGATCACGTCATCCTAAACAGAACTCTGTTATTCATGTTTCCTAGCTCTGAGTTCCTGGCTTCATCCTGCACCTTTTAATATTTTCCCCTAAACGTGGAGCATGAAAAAATAAAAAGACTCAACGACAAACTGTGTCGCTTTTGTTCCCGAGTGCTCGTGTGTGTTTATTAGCGAGGCAGGGGAGAGAGCAGATGGGATAATGATTAGCATTCATTAATGATAGATTATGTCATTTAGAGAAAATGATCATTTGTCTATGTCGTGGTTGCAAAGTCTGATGCTAACGTGGTTACAGCTTGTCATTAACCTCGAGCAAACAAATAATCTTCAGGTTGTGCTGTTAGGTGCTCATTTTGTAGTGTTGGCTTGGCGATCCTTCAGGAAATCCCTGGGAGAAATTGCTTTTCTATCAGACGTGGTGTTGGTTGTGATCGATTTTATCGACCACGGTCGTAATATTGTAGCTTCAGCTACTAAATGTTGGTCTCACTGGTTCCTTTTGCATCATTAACTGCTTGTTTTGGTTTATGGTGAGCTATTGTTAATTCTATATATGTCACAATCTGGTCTCGTATTTCTCATACAGCATAAACAGTTATAGAGTATACCTCGATGCTAAAGCTATAGCATTCCGAATCCAACCACCTGCTGCATTGCACAAGCCATGATATACAGTACCTGAATGATTTTTACTAGGTACTTTAATTAGCCTAGTAGAAGACAGGCAAAATTTTAAGCTAGCTTAATCATGGGCATCTCTGAGATCATGCATATGGAAGTGGGAGGATAGCGCTTTCCTCAGAATGTGTGCACCGCCTGATATTTCACGTGCAGCAGTTTGAAAAAGATGCGGTCGACTGGCGTCACGTGCCTCGGAGGAAGCATATGATAACGTTCGACCTTCCTGGTTGGTATCGTTCCTGTGATAGGGGAGAGCTGTCTGGTGGGTGGGAACTGTCCATGACTAAATTAGGGAAAAGTAATTTGAAGCTAGCTGTATAGCTACTACGACTTAAACACATTAAATAATCGAGCTAGCTATCCAAGTGTAAAATATTTTACTAGCTCTTTACTGCTTTCATTAATATTATTATATTCCCGACTGTTGGGATTCGCTAACACTCATACATTTCAGTAGCTAAACGTTGTTCAAAATGGCAACAGGAATGCTACTATGATGACAGGGTTGTTGTGAGAAAGGTCTTTCTAATAACTGTATAATTTGTCCTTCTTAGTTTGTAGTTGTAGTTTTCACTAACTGTAATGAATTGCTGTCTTGAGGCTGAGTTCAGCTGAAGCAGTTTCTGGGTTCTGGATTATTCAACAAATTGCTAGTAGAAGCTAAAATCTCAGATTTCCTTCAAAGCTGCTATATCATTCTTGTTCCATCAGTTCCTAACTCCTACTATGTACATTGTCTACAAATTCTGGATGTTGATTTGCACCTGAGTTAGCCCAAACCCCTGCCACTGTATACATGTAATAAGTAAGTATATATCTACAGTAACACGGATCTGAATTGAATATCTTGTGGAGGAGGAGGAGGAGGAGAAGCCTAGCACGTCCACGCGCCATGATCAGACTGCACACTCGCTGATTTTCAGACAAATTAAATGTCAGGGGGAAACGGGAGCGCAGGAGCGCCTTGAAGAGTACCGACTATCATAAATGATTAACGGCTCCCCTCCTTTTCTCAAAGAACCATCGTGGCTTGCGTGGAGGGCGAAGTTTTCTCAACTTCACGCAAGATTTAAGTCGAGCCTCATCCATTTTAACCCTGCTGAACTGTTTGGTTCTGTAAACCGTAAACCAACCACATTAGCATGAAGACCCAGCTGGGCTGTAACATTTAGCAATAACGATCCGGCCAAGAGGTTAGCGCATTCATCAGTGTCGTCGTTAGCAGGTGGTCAATATGACGTTTTAAAGCGAGCCTGAAATTCAAATTGGTGTGTCAGAGCTTTTTGTATCAGCCCCTTAGTGCTTTAAACACCAATACAATAATAAAGCTAGAAACAAGATTAGGTGAGATTCTTAATTTTTTTGATCACTCATCCTGTACAAGTCTTGTGTTTGTCCAATGAAATGCTCTGTAGAATAAATGGTTTGAGTTGGAGGTGGAATTTGTGCGAGTTGCTGGTTTTGGAGCGACTCTTCGTCTCCATGGGGACCACTGGCGCTCTTGTGTTCCTCAAACACGTACGGCATAACTCGGTACTCGTCCTGGTGGACGGTGGCTAATTCGCATGTTTGCTTAGATAAATAAATCAAGTGCCTTCACTCTGACTGCCTGTTTCAAAAAGAAATATGTCAACATATGTATTTTATGCCAATCAGAAAATATATTCCAAATGGTATATTAGCATCATTTCCGTTATTAGGCGAATAAACAACATTAATATCTGACACGACTCTATAGGAATGTGGACATATTACAGTCTTTACTTTCCCCCTACAACACACGGTTAAAAGAGTTATGGTGCTAGTGAAGCTCCAGTCTGGCCACCGGGAGTGTGTGTCTCATTAGCTTAGCACCGCTAGCTCGCAGCCACGATTCGCAATTAGCCAAAGGAAAACAGTTTCCTCAGCCGGCCGGGGGAATATGAATGAGATAGCAGTGGCCTGTGCTAATGGGGAAAGATGGATGGTCCTGCCTTTGGGATCTCGGCTCGGCCTGGTGCCACAGCATCGATCTCTCTTTCTCTTACACGCACACATACATACACACACACACACACACACACACACACACACACACACTGACAATGGTAGATGCATAGCCTCAGTGCTGTTTCTTTTGAGCAATTCTTTTAGTAGACTATGCAGCGTGACCTTTACCTTGGATTTGTTTTCTTAACGTCGTGTACTTCAAAAACCTGTCTGGAAAAATGCGCATGTCCTGATTTATTTTCACTACAAGTCAGGTTTCATCATAACATTTGTATGATTATTTGGTTTGGGAAGATGCACTCTGATAACGTGTCGCAAAGATGAACTGAGAATTATTGAATGAATCGTTGTCTTTGGGCCATTTTAGGTTTTTTATATCAGGAGTTTGTATGAGGTGCTGCATCCAGGGTATCTTCTGGTCCACACTTACATGTTCCTTGGACAGGCTTTTTACAAAATACCCACTGACCGTGACTGGCACACACACGAACACCCAGACACGCACACACAATATGTCAGAGACCAAATTGTTCGCCTGATGCTATCTGTAACCCCTCGGCGTCCTCAGCATCCGTGTCACCGTTATCAGAGCACCCTGCCTGTAACAGACTGACCTTGCAGATCTAGAGAAGCACGAGGAGTGAGACTTTTAGGAGTCTGTGAGCGTCCGCGTGCCCTATCAGTCCTTCAGCAGCTCGCTGAGGGAAATGGTTGTTTTATTAGACCGATATTTCACCCAGCCTGCCTTCGACACATGCAATTTTTCTCTGTTCTTTAAGGAAAGGGCCTTACGGGTGTGTGAAATGGATGGAGCCACTCACAACAGCGCCCACGATTGTTCGGACGGTCGTAATCCATGTCGGCGGAAAACAAAGTGCATTTGAATGCGTGTTTAATTAAATCAATAAGGCAGCTCGACCCTGCATTGTAAAAGCCACCTGGGTGTAAACAAAAGACCTCTGTTATTGAACGACAGGCACATGGAGGTCAGACTGAGGAATTAAGTATGAAAATCACATCTGAGAGCATGTTAGTGCATGAGGAAGTAAGAAAATGTTGAACTACATGTAAGACATTGGGTTTAGTGTACAACCCGAATTCCAGAAAAGTTGGGACGTTCTTTCAAGATGAATAAAATGAAAACTAAAAGACTTTCAAATAACATGAGCCAATATTTTATTCACAACAGAACATAGATAACATAA